>VUQR01025904.1:0-10011 GCA_015108515.1 Hemichromis elongatus | reverse complement strand
TGGGGGGTGGCATTGCAGTTAGAATAAATTAACTGGAAGATGAATACACAGTTGAAATAGAAAGAGGAAGAACAAACTAGCATTTCCAGAATTAGTGTAAATACACAACTCTTTAAGCATGAGTGATGCGTTAGATGAAGTGAAGGTTCAACAAGAAACATCTTTTCAAGTGTGAGTGATGAATAATGTCGGGGAGTTCACTGAAGTCTAAGGATACAAACTGAAAGAAGTCAGTCGATGCTGTTATAATTGTAACTCTTGGTATTTGGTTTGCTGTGTTCGCTGGCACAGCTTTATTTCCTTGGATATTCTTTCTGCTTGTTTAGAACCGTTCCATTCATACCATTATTTATTTTCAGCTCTGTCAGACTTAAACAGTCATCCCGCCATCGTTCAGTCCATTCAATAGATCTATCCTCTTCTATGTTCTTGATCGCTCACTCAGTTCAAGGTCAAAGGCTTAGAGCCTACCCACCTGTTTGTTCTTAATACACAGCATAACAATAACTTAAAACTGGGACTATCAAAGTTAAGAAATGCAATTAACATTTATCATTACGATCTCACATAAAAGAGAAACATAGAATGTGAAAAGTCCTTTTTTTTTTTTTACTTAAACATACCGAGCAATTTTTGTGCATTAGAAGGCAAACCAACGATGGCAAACATAAGCCAGAAGAAAGCCCGTTGTGTTTAATGCAGTAAAGCTACAGTCATCATCAGACTGCATTCGATTCATGGAGGAACTGTTTGACAGAGTCGTCAAATCCGGCCCTCGGCTGTCTTTCTTTAGGCTAATGCTAATTAACGCTAGCATTCGCGTTAACATTCCCTGCTAGCATGAACAAAGTGCCAGATATAGCTCACGTAGCAATACACTGTCTGACACGATTAAGACCGGCTAATCAAAACTCCCAGTCTCTGGTCACTTGGCTGATGAGTATCAGCTAACATTTCAACTATTACTAATACCTTCTGATGCACGGTACTGCTGAAAAATTATATCTCAGTGGATATGCTAATTATCCACATTGGCCAATTTTGTGATACGTGATACTAGCAAACTCTGGGTCTGTCATGTTCTGGTCAGGTATACAGTACATATGCTGGTCTCCTACAAGATGTACAGCATCACTCACAGTCCTGAGTGCAGCTCACTTAACAGCCAACAGATTATTGATAACCGTAATGTCTGTTGAGGTTAACTTGAGCTCCTCTAATCTATCATTGCGTTAATGTACAACTGCACTCTACTGTGAGGTGAGGCAGACTGAAAACTTTCAAGAGAGTAAGTGCATTTAAAATTTAGCAAGGGTCATTAAATTAAATCTCGGAGTGAGAGAAAGGTGTATGAAAAGCTAACAATAATTCTGTGTGTGTGGAGAAAGAAGCAAAGCAGGAATAAAACCAGATGGGAAAGAGGACGGGCCGGCCAGCTTATCATAACTGAGCCCCGGCCCTCTTGCACAGGTTGTATTTACATTCCGAGGCTCTTTGCTGTACAACGGCGGTCACAGCGCGCCTCGAATGACAAGCTCCACTGACACGAGTCATTAATCAACAGCTCCTTGCACCATCTTATCTCCTGCTCTTTCGTGTCAACCTCTCATGTGCCAGAGCGCGAGCACAGTGCCAAGCGCCGGAGGCGGCCCCGCACCGGCACTGATTAGGGGCCTCTCCTTTCTCGGAACGCCAGCGGGGGGGCTGCTGGGACAGAATGGCCGGGCCAAGAGCAAAAGGGAGGGGTAAAGAAGAAATCAATTTAATTACACAATGCATTGTGTAGAGCCCAAAAGGTTTAACTTTAAATTGCATCAGTTTTTTCTTCTTTTTCTCTTTTTGTTCCGCTCGACTGTTTTGCATCACAGAATAACGAGGCTCAAGTTATTTTAGCTGTGGCCTCATGAGGCTTATAATCCAGGCTAAGTGACAGGCTAATTTGTGGTATTAGATTGCTTTCATCGGGTCGTTTGGGTCTGCTTTGAACGTTAGCGGTATGAAAGGGCTGCTGTGCCTCAACGCTCGTATTGACTTGTATGCTGTGTGACTGCTTGGGCATGGGGTGTTAGAAGGAGAGAGCGAAGAGGTGGCGCGTGTGCGTTTGTGGGGTTGGGTCAGTGGGGGGGGGATCACAGCAGCTCTCAAAGGCCATATTTCCACCGGCGTGTTCAATCTTCATAATGCAGATAGAGAACAAGCAGAGGAATAGAGCCAAGGCTAAGAAACCGGATCTATGCAGGGAAACTTCCAACCAGCTGAGATCATTCAGGTGTTAGGTGTTTAGTCTGTATATAATGAGTGTTGGGGGTTAAACTGAACTGAAGGTCCGTGGAATGAGAAAATAGGTTTTCTGCAGGAGTGCAAATCCATCAAAAGGGAACAAGAGGTGACTCTACTGGTGTTAACTTGACTCAGTTGTGAGACAAAAACATCCAGCTCAATAGAAAGAAATCAAAGAAAGTGTGTGTTTGTGTGTGAATGCCAAGCTAAATCCGCAACATCTGCCCTTAAACACAGGCACAAGACTGTTTTCTTAAACAATAACACGGGACCCTCGCTAAGTCAACTTAATGCTGATGACCATTCATAGTGTCAGAGGCCAGAAGAAGTAATTAAAAGCAATAGAAAAATAGAGGATTAGTTGGAATTAATCCGCAACTTTTCCCATTTTCCTGCAGAAAACGCTGAAATTGAGGGATATGGAAGTCTAGCAGAGCATAGCAGAACTAATGGCTTGGCAGCTCTCCCCCCCCTGAAATGAGAAGGGACTAATGGATCCGTGGCCCTAGCTAAGATGGCTGAGCCAGATTGAATGTGGATTTAAGTGATTAGGAACTTGGTGGCGCCCTGTTCCCCTTTTGTCAGAGAAAATGTAATATATGAGGATGTATGCTTAAAATATGAAATCCTTCTATAAGGAATTTGGGTAGAGTTGGAAAAATGTTATTCGTCTGCATGCCAAGCTGGACGAGACGTGACCCCAGAGGGCGTGGCACGCGGGACAGCAGGAAGACCTTTAGAGTCAAGTGTTTTCCCAACACCACACCAGTTTAAAGACGCACTCACAACATCGCACAATATTGTTTCTTCTTATTAGCAGACGTTTTATTTCAAGTGTAATAATAAGTGAAACGAATGTCACCAGCAGATGACCATAATTTATTTCAGCAAAGAAGATAAAAAGTGAGATTTTCTTCTGACTTGGGGTAAAAAAGCGATTACTGATTAATGATGCTAATTAAGTCAAAGCTGCGTCCCGCACTCGTGAGTGAAGGTGTAATCGTAATACTGCACAAAATGTGACATGTAAGGAGAGGAGTTTAATAACACCAGCCATAACAGTAATGGCTCTTATTATTACTTTTAATATTATTGGATCATCATTTAACATTATGTTATGTCTCACATGGAGATATGATAGCAGATAATGTAATACTGTAATGTTATGTTATTTGAGAATTGATCGCCTGACCAGACTTTATTGCGTTTTCAAGCCACGTAAAGGCGCAATTTATTACACTGAAACTTATTACATAATCTATCAACAAATAATGGGACACCGGAGGGCTCTGTGTGTGTGTGTGTGTGTGTGTGTGTGCGTGTGTGTGTGTGTCAATCTGATTTATTAGCGAAACCAAGACTCAAGTGTACAAATTACAAAGTTGCAAAGCTCAAAGGAACGACTGCAGTAAACGACAAAGTAAAAGCTCTAATTTTGACTTTGTCCAAAATTTAGTTTAAAACATCCAGGTAACAATTTGAGAAATATTTCACTTTGTTTACTTAAGTATAATAATACGCAGATTTATTTTTAAACAAAAATCCTAGCTTCTTTAAGAGGGATAAAAAAAAAATAAAAAAAACGGGTTCAGAATAACTTAGTGAGCCCAAAATGTTTTCTTAAAGCCATTTTTCATAGACTTCTATAAGACGAGAAGTCTTTTTGCCACAAGTATCACACTGTTGGAGGACTTTATGAAGTTTGGATTGATTATTTCAGAGTTGGTTATTTTATAGCGTACATAGGCCCACTGCAAAGAAGAGGCTGTTCCAGGTGTAAACGACAATGTGGCTATTGGTTGAAAGTGGAGCTCCAGTTGGGGAGGTTACCTTCAAAAAGTCCAAATCTGCCCAGTAGGCAGGTGGCAAGTAGAGACCGTATTGGTAGGAAAAAAACACTTTTTTAAATTATTTTTTGGGGGAAACACGCCCACATGTAAACACCACAGTAACAGCTGTTTCTGCTGAACGTTCTCAGTCAGATGCCTCAACACATTATACGCAAAGCTGAAAGAGGGAACTGCCCTCTTTCACCGATAACTGCTGAAAACTATTTATTAACACTAGAGATGGCAGATCGATCCAAATATCGATGGCATCGATACCAACACTGGTATCAGTATCGAATCGATACTAACACACTAAATCGATACTTTGTTTCTATCCTCAGAGTCTGTTCAGTCACACATTCTCTTCCACAATTCTGCAACGACAGGTTTCCAGACTGTGGCAGGGCCACCACAAAGAGACAGCTAATCATTCACGCTAGCATTCACACCTGGGCAATTTAGTATCGCCAATTAACCTAACTCCACTGAATCCCACTGAACTGTGTTAAATACATATTTCTGTCTTCTTTTTAATGAAAGAATATCGTCACGTAATTTCTTTATAGCAGGGGTGTCAAACGTGCGGCCTGCGGGCCAAAAACGCTTGTGGGTTCAACCCAGCACACTGGAATAATTTTGAAAGTAAAAAAGACAGGAATTTGACATTTCTAAATCGTCCATAAGGGTGTTAGTCAGAAGAGAGGGGCA
This sequence comes from Hemichromis elongatus, assembly GCA_015108515.1. Lineage (NCBI taxonomy): Eukaryota > Metazoa > Chordata > Actinopteri > Cichliformes > Cichlidae > Hemichromis > Hemichromis elongatus. The sequence goes on along the minus strand of VUQR01025904.1, from coordinate 5,194 downwards.
CACTGTGTTAGTCAAAGGGGAGGAGAGCACTGTTTTAATTAGGGTAAAAGAAGCACCAACTGCCACTCTGCCAGAGAGGATATCAGAACTATCGACTGACTTAGACAAGTCATTTCGTGCATTTTCTGTTGAAACTGATGAGAGCACCGACGTTGCACACATTCCTTAACCAGCCATATTTATTCATGGAGTTGATCAGACATTGAGCAGAACTGAGGAGTACCTTGAGTCGGCGCCTATGACTGACACCAAAACAGCTGAGGACATTTTTCGGCTCTATGCTTGGCGCGCTCGACAGAGTCGAGGTTGACTGATCCCGCGTCTTTAGCCTGGCTACAGATGGTACGCCATCAATGCTCGGGAGAAAAGCAGGTGCTGTGACACGATTCAGAGAGAAAGTTCAAGCGGCCTAATGGAGGAGATGGTTTCTGGACATTTCATTATATTTTGCACCAGGAGGAATTGCGCTGCAAGTCGTTAAAAATGGATCACGTCATGGAGGTGGTTGTCCGAACTGTTAATTTCGAGCCAGAGGTTAAGATGGTTAAGGAGAGGTGCTGCGCTGAGGCGTTTCTTTGATCTATGCGAGGAAATCGGACAATTCGCGGAGAAAAAAGGAAATCTACTGATGGAATTACAGCGTCAGGAATGGCTGCAGGATTTTGCAATTCTGGTGGATATTACAGAGCACTTGAATATTCTGAACAAAAAGTTGCATGGGTGCAAAAAAGTGGTCAAGTTTTATGACACTGCATGTGCATTCAAACTGAAGCTGACTTTGTGGGAGACACAGCTGTCAAATGGTGACCCTGCACATTTCCTTTGCCTAAGAGAGGTGCAACAGGCATCATCGCTGACATGAAACTCTATGAAGACCAAATTGCAGGACTGCTGTGTGAGTTTGAGAAACGGTTTCAGATCTTTGGTAAACTTGAGACAGAATTTGCAGTTTTTCACTCACCCTTCACACTCAAAACTTCTGATGTGCATTTCGACATCCGACTAGAGGAAATTGATTTGCAATGTGATGCAGATTTGAAGGACAAGTTTGCCTCAGTAGGTTTGGACACATTTTATCAATGTCTCTTATTACAGTACCCCAAATTAACAACCCTGGCTGCAAAACTTTTGTGTGTGTTTGGGACAACTGACCTTTGTGAACAATTTTTTTCAGTAATGTAACATCAATAAAACAAAATTGCACTCAAGGCTCACACATAAGCACTTAGACAACATGTGTCTGACACTGGCTGCTAGTCAGGACATGACACCTAATATTGATGCACCTGTGCAGATCAAAAGATGCCACGTTTGAGGAGTAAAAAACAGGTAGTCCAGAAATGACTAACTGCTTTAAAATGTTGCATCATACAGCGATTACACTTAAAGAAAAATGTTCTGTGAAAATGAGTTTTTGCTGTAAACACAGTTAAAAGATATTCAATTTAATCTAAGTCAACAACTTCACTGCAAAAGAGTTTGGTTTGGTGGAATCCCATTGTTCATGCAATGTCATAAACTTTAAAGTGCACCACTCTGTTTTTCAGTTCCAAATGCCTTTGGCTTAAAGTGTTTGTATTTGTGCAAACACGCTTAAGAAATCCGATGTTTTGATATGTTTTGTAAAAGGATATTTGATTAAATATGAAGATTTTCCAATGTACTTGTTCTTCTCTTCATGAAAAGAAAGGGATAAAACATTATTAGTATTTATAGGTAATTATGTTATGATTGTACTGCTCTGGCCCACTTGACTAAATTAGGCTGCACGTGGCCCCTGAACCAAAATGCGTTTGACGCCCCTGCTTTATTGCCTATAACACATTTAAAGAACAGAAGCTGACACAAAGTAGCACATTTATGTTCCAGGTCTCTAAAACAACACAGTATCATCATAAAGAAAACTGTGTTAACTAATTATTGTGGGCAGTTAAAATCCACAACACTGCTGTGTTGGTGTTCATTAAAATGTGTTCAGAATTTGGCGAATGTACAATGATTAGACTCATAAATCATGACACGCTGCCCTCCCCTACATAAGCTCCCGTTATAGGTTCAAAGTATCAGTATCGGTCTTGGTATTGGAAAACTGTGCTCAATTTAATTGGTATCGGATTTGCAGCATTGCACAGCACTAAAGTTAGTCGTCTACACAAAATTCGTTGAATAAAGTAGATTAAAATAAAGCTTTTTATAAGGTCATCATTTATAATTACATAAAGATTATTTGACTCGTGGTGAACGTTTTTCGACTGATGGGGCAACTTTATTTTCCCAGCGTGTTTCATGATGGACAATTCTGTGCACTAACAGGTGACGGTTTGGGTCTTCAAGACTTTGGCAAAGTGGAGATCCAACTGATCATGGAAATGTTTAGAAACAGCTTGTGTAAAACCAAAGTTGTCTTAATTAGATATTCACTGAGCTCTCTGGACTCTCCCGTTACACTGGTCAGCACAGTGAGTGCTGTCCAAGAAATCTAGTCTAGGCTTGCAAAGACACACGACCAGTTGGAGTCAGTCATGATCACTAACAAGAAGTTAGTGATCTTGTCAAGTCAAAAGACATCTTTCAGCACCACTTATTAAAAGATTTTATTTATATGTTTGTGTCTGTAGGTTGACCTTTGACCCTCTCTGGATGAAAGAAAATCCCAAATGAATTCAAACAATTGTCTTCATTTTAGAGTAATTAAAGATGTTTCCCATACAGTCAGTCCCCCCTGAAAAAAGTTCAAAGAAATTACCATGAGATTCATGTCTTTCATTTTCAAACTAGGTTTCTTTTTTTTATGATTAAAAAATGTGCATCCCACGTAAGAACAAAGAGTTCAGTGAACAGTCATTGAACTGTTTATTTAAAACCTGTAACTGCTATTTAATTTTCTGCATGTGAATTCATCGCTCTTCAGCAGCTGACCTGAAGGCCAACGACAGCTTTTCTAATTCAAAGAAAGTCAACCTGTTCCCGAGCATTTCACAAATTTCTCAGCGAGTAGAACCAGTCACGGCCAAGTCCAAATCTGATGTTCATCTACAACCGCGAGAAAAAATTATTCCCCTCAAAATGGACAATTCTCGGTGGTCTTACCATAGCAACCCCCTCCTCATTATAGGAACATGGACGATATAGCAGAGGGGAGGAACTTCGTATATGCCATTTGAAAACACCACTCTGAACAGCCACGGCTGACTTCGACAGGTGCTTGCAGATAATTGGGCACCGTGCCGACTACAACCGCAGTGCTGCTGTCTCCTAGAGCTCATTACTATCACTCAGAAGTTCCCGTTAAAAAAAAAACAAAACATACCCATATGACTCTACCCATTTGGTAAACCGGCAAATGAAATGTCTGCAGATGCTGGCATTAAAGGGCCTGTCACTCTGCTAGTTGTTGACGTGCTGTTTGGATGGGTAAATGATTGCACTCAGTGTGAGGTAAGCCTGAAGAACATAAAGTTTGACACGCTGGTTCAAATCTATGCAAATGCACTCATATAGCAAGGCATGTCCTATTAGGAGAAGATCAACTGTATATAAGCTGGCGATTACAGGTTTAAAGCAGGACTTTTGCCCTGACATTAAACACGCACACAGTATCTGCTGACATGTTTGTGTTGCTTTTGGAAATGTTTTCTGTATTTTTTCCTTCCTTAGACCAAAGACGCACAGATTGGAAAGACATGAAAGAAAGTATTCTACTAAGAAAGTGAAATGTTGTTATCCTTCCGTCTAGCTGGCCAATGAAAATGCCACCCACTAAGACATTCAGAATGCATATAGTTGTCAGTAAATCACTGCAGCGGTCTGTGTCGGTGTTGTTGGGTTGCTATTGGACAATATAAGTCAAAGTCAGTTCCAAAAGGCTTGTTAAACATTGCATGAGTTTTTTATACATCTGAATGCCTGTGGAATAGAAGAAGGCTATAAACTACACGTGCTCGGCCTCACGTGGAGGTTTGTGCTTGCACTCTTTGCAGTCTCGGTCAGGTGAACTATCACGCGGGCTCCTAAGTTAAGTTCAAAAACAAACTTCCGTGCTCAGTCCCCTCAGATCACTGATTTTACCCTTGTTTTAAAGACCTTAAAGGATTATAAAAGGATGTTTTAGTGTCCGGTCCCTGTAGCCAACGGGAATGTGAAGCGACCGTGGTAGTGAAATAGTGTTTCCCAGACTTTTGTTAGAAGAGATAAGCTTTATCAGTGTTATTGCAGCTCTTACTGCTGCCTGTAGCAGTCAGTCAGACGGGTAATTACTCAATGCCCTTATAACATCAGCATTGTGTCCTGTTATTGAGTCGTGCTTTTTTGATAACAGGTTTGATTTCTGTACACAGAGCCACGACTCAGAGCCCTCATTAAGCTTTCAAACACACACTAAGCAAAAACATCCAAGTGATCTGTCAAAAGATTACAGAATGCTATCTGATTGGTCATTTCCTAATTTTTATATTTGGTAAATGGACTGGTACTCATAATGTACTTCTCTACCCTGAGCACAGAGTAGAAAAGTGCTTACAAGCCTCATTCGCCCAGTCTCACACACCCATAAAAGCACTTTTTCCATATCTAAGGACTTTGTCTAACATTTGCGCACACTCTGATGGATGCCACTTGGGGTTTAGTGTTTTGCCCAAGGATACTTTGGCATGTAGACTCGGGTAGCCAGGGAATCGTTCCACCAACCTTCTGATTGGTAGATAATAGTGATGGGAATTCCGGCTCTTTTTAGAGAACCGGCTCTTTCGGATTGGCTCACTAAAAAGATCCGGCGCTTTCGGCTCCGAACCGGCTCTTTAGGTTGTTTTCTTGCTTTAATTAATTTTAATTTATTTATTTATCAAAAACAATATAAAATTATGCACAAAAGGAATTACTAATGTGAAAAAATGGTTTTATATATTTTTATATATCAATAGATACGGTGGCCCATAGAGACAAAGCATGTACAAACTCCAAAAAGCACGTGTTTTGGAGTTTCTACGTGTTCGGACTTCAAAGTATACCCCTGTTGAAATTTTAATGACAGGCCACTTAATCTAGCATTATGGTTATATATAAATATATATATATGTGTGTGTGTGTGTGTGTATTAGTGCTGTCAATAAATTTAAAAATTAACTAATTAATCTCACAATTTTCTGTTATTAATCACGATTAATTACAATTACTTGATCAATAGCCTGGTTGCAAT
>VUQR01025901.1:0-12848 GCA_015108515.1 Hemichromis elongatus | reverse complement strand
AATGTTTTTTTTTTTTCTCCCCCCCCCCCCCCCCCCACACACACACACACAAACACACACACTTTTTGATTTATTTCTAAAACCCCAGGCAAGCATTAAATTTGTACTTTCTGTCCATTAAAATATTCTGCACATCATCAGTTTTACAGTATTTGTTTTTAATGGTGAAATTAACACATGTTCATGGAAGCAGATGGAGAGGCCTCTGGAGTGATCAGCCAATAAAACAAAGTGTGACCTCTTCATCACAAGGCTTAAGGGGTTAAACAACTGAAAACGTTTGTCCACCTGATAAAACATCCCCCAGTTCATTCAGTAACAGCTTTAACACTGTACGGTGAAAAAAGAGCCTTAGCCCTGTGAATAAGAGACGCTCACAGGGAGATGCAGTAAGTCTCCTTGTTCAAATCACAGGGCCACTGTGACGGTCATCACTGTTTATGTTCATGATAACCCCTAATGTTGATCAGGGTTAAAAAGTTAACTGGTTTAGATCAGATCTTATGGCTTTTATCTAAGCTAAACATGTTTTCAGTGTAGGTTTAAATGACCCATTTTTAAAATCACAGGATGCCTGGGGGAAGGGGGAATTGATGGGTTCACACCAGTACTCTGTAGTTTCCAAACAGCTGTGGACAAACTACTCAACTACAAACTACAAAACAGCACGAGAGGTTTATTTTTTTTAAATATATATACATATATTTTAAGTCATTTTACTGTGTAATTGGTATCGTTATACTACTGTTGTAATATATATAAATAATATAATAATATATAAATAAATAAACAAACTAAGTGGCTGGTTGGTAATGCATCAGAATGAATAAGCGTGTGAAATTTTGGCTAAACAGAATCCGTTCAAAAAACAAAACAAAAGGTACGAGGGCGTCATTAAGACCTCTGTGCGTTCTCATAAACGTGCGACTTCAAATGAATGAAAATTGTAAAAATGTTTTGTTTTTTACAAATTTGATGCAACACAAATGATGTATAATAAAGCTAGGTCCACTCTGTGTTGCATCCAATCAGAATATCCTGTGTTCCTGGTCGCAGCAGATGGCCCCGCCCCTCCCTGAGCCTGGTTCAGCAGGAGGTTTCTTCCTGTTAAAAGGGAGTTTTCCTTCCCACTGTCGCCAAAGTGCTTGCTCATAAGAGATCATATGATTGTTGGGTTCTTCTCTGTACTATTGTAGGATCTACCTTACAATATAAAGCACCTTGAGCCGACTGTTGTTGTGATTTGGCGCTGTATAAATAAATTGAACTGAATAGCAGAGACAAACTGATTCATGTCCAGAGTTCAAGGTGCTGTTTGTTTGTTTTAATAATTCTGACAGCATCCTCATTTTGTGCATGTGTTTCTTTTATATCGATACAAAAGTCAAAATAGTTGTTGCCATCTTCTTTACAGACAGAAGACCCTTTTCCTGTCAGCCATTTCTTCATTTCGGCTCAGTTTGTGTTAAATAAATAATGGCACGGTATAATATGAGATGTTCGTTTGTATGTAATCAAATTTTAAGACCTGCTAAAACTGTTTGGTTTTTTTTAGTATTTCCTAAAATCACAGAGGGTTTCCTTTCTGTTTTTGTGTGTTTTTCTTTTTTTTTACCATGATTAACTTTGAATGAGCTGTGAAGCTCATACTGTCAATGCCAAAAGAAAACAATGTTTCCTCTTAAAGCTGATTTTGGTTTTGTCTAAACTATGTCTGTGGTGTGAGGAGGAGGAATCCATTCAGCTATTCAGTATTTTGTATAAAAAACAAACACTGGACATGGATCTTTTAGAATATAGTGATGCTAGCTTTGTGTTTTTTGGTATCCACCCACTTCATTTTGCCACTGGTTGTTTTGCCTGTTACTGAGACATTCCATGGTCTCTGGTTGCCACATTGCTGCTAATCTCTTTCTGTGTGCATCTATGCCCTTTTGTGCTTTAAGAGATAGAGAGCCATGGCTGAGGTGAATAATCAGGCAGTCAAAATCATGTGAGTATGATGAAAAATAGGTTTAGTTAATATTTGGCTTCATATCTTATTAACCGGATCTTACAGAGTTTGATGAATTACCTTTGAGGAGAACTTTAGGTGAACTTCAGCTTCGTCTGCCAGGCTCTTCTTCAGCTGGGCCCAAGCCTCCCCCAGAGTGCTGAGAGCAGATTAGCAGGGAGAGTGTGAGTGGTTAATATCTTACACAATAAAAGACCACACACACTTTTAGAAAGACATATAGGGAGGGCATGGAAGCTGCCAGAGGGGGGGGAGTCGGAGCTGGGGGAGTAGGATGAATCCCACACAAACACAGAGTCGAGTCTCATGAGTAGTCAGTGCAAAAGTTCACAGACACACAAGTAACCGGTAAATCTGCAGAGCCGAGCTGAGGTCCACAGCCAGTTCAACAGATGATTAGGATGTATGGGACATGAGATATGGCTCCACTTACTCGCTCAGCTTCGAGTGCAGCGTTTTCAACACAGCTGGGGGCAGTAAAACTCGGAAGGCTTGTTTTGAAGATAAGCTGATGCACATTACATTATCTTCACACACAACTTGTCTTTTTAATAGCACAGATATATGTTTGGATTCTTAGACAGAATGGTTTATGGCAAAAAGATCATGAAGACTGTAAAACAATCACTCTGAAGGCAGACAGTCACAGACACACAGCTTTAGGTCTGGGACTGCATGTCTTCGTGGGTCAGTGGGTCACTTCAAAGCGTCGCTCTGAATGGAAGACCTGTGGAATCCCTTACGCTGATGTCCAGAACATTCCAAACACTGTCGGAGCACATTCGGGTACCTCCAGATCTACGCCATCTAAACCCCTGCGAGCTTTTCAAATAATAAAGATCATTTTAAAGCTTACAGCTGAAGATTGTCAGCGGAAAGAACAAAAAAATATATATCACGAAAAGCATGAGCACAGGCATGATTTCTATAACAGTTACACCAAATCATCATTGCCGTCCAATCAGGTTGTGGAATAAGCTGTGCACCTTTTCTTCAGGTGAAGATTTGTGCCTATTACATGCTTAATAAGTTTCTCCCACCGGTACTGTTATATCAACAGATAGCTAATATTGGCTAATCATATTAAAATGAATGACATAAAAAACTGTTGCACCACAGGGAGTTTGGTTAATTTTGTGTCTAGGTTATACCCAGCCTCTCACCCTGTGACACTTACAAAGGCACCACCCTTGACCCAAGACAACATTTCAGTTTCCTGCATGTGTTAACCAACGAGTGTGCTCTACAGTCAGTGGTTTTAACAAGTAGATGTGCCCTGCCAGTACACAGTGGAAACTGTGCCAATGTGTCTTCTAAAAAGTCTCACCTCAACGATTAGAGTTCACACACATCCTGCACATACATTTTGCATTGGGAACTACAGAACTTGACCCTTTTGTCATCCCATCCCGAAAGCAGATGTGTTTATGTTTGACGCCTGAGCAACAAAGGTATGGCTGAAATGAAGACAGCTGTAAGCATCGAAAGAGTCAGCCACCATGGCTGAACAAAGAAAACAGCACCACCAACAGAATCTTCCTATAAATAAGCAACGCTTCTGTTTACATTCATTGGTACTCACTGAAATGTAATCTATGAGGTCTGACCAATGTGCTGAAGACATTCCCTTCCTTTCTTTATGTTTCAAACCTGTATTGTTTATATCTCTATTCTCTTTCTATCAGTCTTTTGTTTTGTTTCATTTTAGTTTATTTATGTATTTATTTATATTTTGCTCAACTCATTCCCACAATTTCGTTGTGCATATACAAGGACAATAAAGGGCTATTCTATTCTATCCTATTCTATTCTATTCTATTCTATTCTATTCTATTCTATTCTATGTTCAGCTGACTGTAACATGAGTTTAAGTAAAGCAGCAAATTCTCACATTCAAAAATCTGGAAGCATCAAATATTTGGCATGCATGTTTAAAAACATGACTTAAATGATTAAATCAAAAAACAACTTTTCACCTAATAAATCCATTTTTTTGTTTGTGAGGAGGAAAATAAGCTTGAGAACACTCTAAATCCTAATGGGAACAAATTCACTTTTCCAGAAAACAGTGGATTTTGCAGCACAGCTCCCTGCTGTGGCAGCAATAACCGAAAACCCCAGAAAAAATGGTTTTGAAATTATATTTTTGTGGTTCACATTTTCCCTCAGTGTGTTAAGTATTACCCAAACAGGTTGAATTCAGCCTTTTCTACATGCAAGATGGCGTTTTAAATTTTTTTTTATTCTTTGCTCAATACAGAGCAGACTGAAAGCTCATACAGATTCAGTATCTTTCCACCTTAAAAAGACATCAGACAAAAGACAAACCATGAACCAAGAGGAATCTGGATACTCCAAACTGGACCACTTCAAACATTCTTCACACTCAATAAATCATATCTGTCATGTGCCTGTAATCTCACATTCCCAAGTGACAGTCACTTGGCAACAAAATGCTGCATCTCAGGGAAAATGAATATCTTGCCATGCACTTCCTCCATTCAGCAAAGTATAGTATTGGTAACTATAAAAAAAAATGGTCACATGCCTCACATCCCTACCAAACAAATGGCAAATTCAGGAATAAATAGATGGCTGGTTCTGGGCTGCGGCTGGTCGGATGGTAGGAACCGACCAACAAAACAGTGATTGTCCTGTCTGACAACAGAGCCAGCCTTAGGGACGGCATAATGAAAGCATTGTGTTGCACTTTTGTGGGTGTGGGCAGACTGAGCTGGCTGGCATAATCTGGATTCTATATGGGACAATTCCATCCCACTCTGTTACCAGCCTAGCATGAAGAGGGGTTATCATATATACATGCAAACACTGCAAGGGAGGGTAAGCGTAGCTAAGCCCTCCTTACACCCATTTACAGTTCATTCTTCCTTTGTCTGATAAAAATTATAATAATGTCAAATAAAGTGTGCAATATTTTTCAGCCTATGTTATTTTTGCTGAATTCAAAGCATGCTAGCTCAAGTCTAGAAGAGTCTGAAAGTTTGCTAGCTAACGACAGCTAGCCACCAGAAGCAACCAAACCAGCAATGATACACATTCATGTTTTTGCCTGTAATATTTAACAGTTTACAGAAAGATGCAACTCTTGTAAACGTATTCTGCCAGCAGGTTTTAAAGCCACTTTTTTCCCCAAGTAAAACTTTATATGGATTGTGGTGTCACCGACTAGCTTCTGAATTCCTGTGTTGACCTGACCAAAATTAGCCACGTTAACAATGTTTTATTCAGTATGACTCAAAATGAGTGACCGAGATCACAAACGAGCCGTCTGCCACCAGAACTCTACAAGACTGGAAGCCTTTTAGGAACCAGAGGTGTCGCCATCTGGTGGCCATTAAAAGGAATCTAAGCTAGCGGCACTTCCACGTTGTTTTCAAGCCAAAGCCATGTTTTATACTGTAGACTTACATAGAGACATGTAGACTTAGGCAAAAAAAATAAAAAAATAAATAAAGTTACATCACTGGCAAAGTAGTGGACTGCAATTTGTTGTAAAACATCTTAGAAGAGCAATTCTGCTTGGTACATTATACCTAAGTTTTATTGCCTAAAACCAAAACCTTTAAAAAACAATATATGAACTGTAAAGTAGTAAAGTTAATTCAGGTATCATGTAATTGTTTAAGATTATATTATATTATATATAATTTATAGTCTATATCTGCACCGTTGTCTTTGTGCACCACAACACTGAGTCAAATTCCTTGTTTGTGTACAAATTTGGCAATAACAGTGATTCAGAGTCTGGTGGAATTATGACTATCTAAAACTGGCTTCACTGTCTCTAGCTTTGCTTTGTTAGAACAGAGTAAAAGCTTTAAGTGACGAATGAATTCTGGCTAATATATTGTATGCAGTGATGCAGCAGTGACAATTCTGGACGTACATTTGGTTTGTGTTTTGTTAGCTGAATATTCTACTGCCTGCAATCTTTCATCATAGCCACATGTATCATAATTAAAATAAAAATGGTGCTTCATCAGTATTTAGATAGTGTGAACATCAAATAATCAGCAGTTTAACTCGTGTTAACCCCTGAGCTTCTAAAAGGCTTAAAGGCTGAGGTTAAGAGATTCACATATGTGTTCCTGTGTGCCCTCGGTGAATCAGACGAAAAGCTGCTCTCACCTCAGCATGATATCCTGTGTGCTGTCAAACAGGATAAAAGAGGAGTGGCTGCAAACTCTCCTTCCCCCAGCAGGGCTTCACACCTTCCCCTCCCCTGTCCCCTCCAGTCTCCTAACACATCCCTTTTCTTCACATGTCTCTGCGTCTCCTCTCCTGTGCTTTCTTTTAATAGCTGGAATGTGTTGCAGGATGGAGATCAAAGCATGCAGTGGTTTTACAGGATCGCCATATTGCTTCACAGGTCCACTGACAGCGCCTCCAGACTCCGACTCACACCAGGATTTCTCGCGCGATTGGCTCCTTGATTGGTTTGCTCACTGAGGAGCTGTCTGCTGGATTGTCTAATTGGCCGACTAATTCGGCATTAGCGTTAAGTTACTCCGAGCAAAATCACTCATGGCGGACTTCCATGCTCGATTGTGGAAATTGCGTGCAAAAGTATCAAATAGATGAAAATAATAATAAGAGAAAAGTTGATTCCTAAGGAATAAAATTCACATTTATATAGTTTTAAAAAATCTGCAGTTTTGATGTGATAGCCTTACCTGATCCGGCATGAGCTAACTGTAAGTAGGTTTGTAAGTTTGTTACCCGAGCTGGAATAACTTTCTGTTTATTGTATCCTTACATTTAATATATGCTGGGGATAAATTATCAATAAAGTTCACATTGATTGTAAATCACTTAATTTAAACTAGCTCTGACTCTGACTTTTAACCTAACTGAGAAGAAACGTACCCTCTATTGTGCAATAAAATATTACAGTGCTATTACAGAACACACTGTTAAGAAAGGAGCCGTAGTTACGGCCTTCACAACTCTAAAGCAGCTTCAAAGTGAGAAGCCTGGCACAGTGCTTTTCAAATGTTGACATGTGGCGTTTTTTTTGTTAATATATTGATCCACGTGTGACAATGTGCTCTGTGATGGGGGCAGGTTGTGCGTCTTTCTTCCTCACAGCCACTCACCCTTCTTCCTGGGCTGCTAGAGGGATCTGGGAGAGCTTAGAGAGATTCTTAGCGTACTCCTCTTCTATCTTTATCCTGAGAAGGAAGTAGAGATGTTGATTACCACACCGCATGTACGCAACAATGTTTCCATGTTCATTTCCTTTATTGTGCAATGCACTGATGTACATGAAAGAGCAAGCACAAAAAAAGGAGAAATGGCTTGTTTTCAATGACAACTGTATGGTTGTCACGGTAACCCGAGGACGAAGTGTGAACAAAATGAAACATTAAAAAAGTGAACATAGCAGATACCGTTCTCGTATGAACTCGGCCATCTCTTTCTGCATCTGTTTCCCCTTCAGCTGTTTCTGCAGCAAAACCTCAAATCCTGTAATGCAGCCGTTGCCCTGGGGATCCTTCTTATCAGCCTAACGAGATAAACAAAGCGAACACACGAGAAACGCAGTGAATAAACAAACGCTTAGCAACATACACGGGAACATTAGACCTCAACAAAGTCGCTAAGTAAAATAAACAACATGCGGCATGCTCCCTCAAAGAGATGACACAAGCTGAAAATAAATCAGGTGGCTTCACTGAAAACTGTAGTATCCTTTTGATTAGCACCGTTCTCCCACTATTGTCCTCATTCTTCAGTCTTTCTGTGACAGATCTCAGCTTCAAAGACATATTAGCTTCTTTCAGCTCACCTATGCATGGCTCAGTCACATTAGCGACTTAGTAAAATGAGTGGTTGGTGATTGGATTGGCAACCTGTTGCACATAGGTGCAGTGACCAACAAATCAACAAAGTGATGCCAACAAGAATGTGAACATCATGAATACGATGCAAATTTGTGATTTTTCACAATTTCTTGCAATGTTATCAAAAACAGATGGCATGTAATTGCCAACTTAAGACTATTCAGTCACAAACTGGTAGCAAACAGATAACAGACTGATGTTGTTTTATTACTGCTGTATCGTTGTCAGCCTCCCGCTGCGAGTGGTCACAGATCTGCCAAACATCTTCAAATTCATTGCACACAGTCACAATAATTCTGATTGTACTTCTGTCTCCAACCACCGATTTCAATACCATATCGATGGCATTGCTGTTGCTACAGTGCTTTATCAGAGCTCTCACCAGCTCACCATCTGTTTTCCGCAGCTGCTGGACATGTGTTTCCTAAACTAGTTGGATATTACCTGCCAAGCACCAAGTTTTCTAGCAGAGGGTATTTTAACTGTTTTCAGCTTCCTATTTTGGTTTCACTTCCTGCAGCTGTACGATGTTGCTCTAATGTCACATATTTTTAAGTCCACTGTATGCTATCTCATCTTGGGGTGAGCAACTTACTTACTGCAGCAAATAGCACCTAAAAATACAAGTCATGTTTTTCTTAATCATTGGTTAATACTACATGAGATAAAAATATAGAAAGGGATGACATATAACATGCTGCTAAAAGTCTGCTGGCACTACGAACATTAAAGCTTACCCTAGCAGACGTGGTGGAGATTGAGTGAGCAAACATACATGACAGACATACAGTACATAAATATTCACGCTGCCCAGCATCCATGGGATGAGCTATCCATGCATTCATCCTGTTTTTTTGATGGCTGGACAGACAGCAGGACAGCAGCATCATGACTACGCACAACATTGCAGTAGCTATTTCAATGCAGTGGTTCTGAGTTGTACATTTCTATATACAGGCTATAGTTAAAACTATGCCTCAGGACTCTTAAAGTCTTCTAAAGCCTGCTAGAAATCACTTAAACACAGGACAGTGTGTACAGCTTCGGCAGACTGGGGAGCCACACTTTACAGGACAAACTGACATCAGAGCTCAGAGAACAGATAATCCTGAATTTTGCGAATTGCACATTTTACAGAGAACCAGACATTCCTGGACTGTCCCATCCCCTTTCTCCGCTCTCTTTTTCGTTATACTGCATTGTCACCTGTGTTTGTGATTACAGTGTGTTACCACACAAACTGCACCTGGTAGAAATTACACTGCAGGGGAAGGAGATGTCCAAACAGAGCAGCTGAGGCCAGCTGGCCTCACTGTGCTCCAGCCAGTTACATGTAATGCGTTTTCCTACTGCGCTGTGTCTTGGATGTTATTAAAGCCAATACTGATTCTCAGCAGGCAGTTGAGCCCGGATGAGATAAATATGAAACCATGATGAAAGATGAAAAGTATCCAGCGTTGTTTCTCATAACGTGGACACAAAAGGATGCAACTGCAAACATTTCTATATAAAAACTAAAATCAAGAATAGATTATGTTTTTGTAGGTCCTCGACTTGATCTATCAACTCGAAACAATTGTTTATTTTCAGGTAAACTTACCCAGAAGTAGTCACAGTAGCTCCATTCACTGGGTTTGAGTAGCTGTTGCTCAGGCATGCAGGCGGGTGATGGGAACGTCACGCAGTTGATCTGCAGGAGAGAGAGGAGGGGGAGGGAGCGCAGTTTAATGGGACAGTTTATGGGATCGTGACGGATAACTTTGATTTGACACACCTGTTATTGCTCCTTGTGTTGATAGGCAGTTCACACATGCATGCGCACACGCACTCTCTCACATATACACAGACACCTGCACCGCTATTCAAGGTAGCGTGTGCTCTGTTGCTTTGGCAACCCTCTCTCATCTGTGCAGCTATGAGAAGATGCCGACGTGAAAAAAGGCCAAACATTTACAATCAAGCTGACATTGTTCGTTTAGTTTTGTCAGTGCTCGCTGTCCTCAGGGACAGCATTGTCAACACAGCGCCAATGTGGTTCTTAAGCTTTTTTGAGGATACATTGTTCTGCTCTATAGCCCGACACTCTCTGCTCTCCTCTGGTTTTGGAGCAATCAGTGGAATGGATTCCGGAAGATTGCCTTTAATTATCGCGGTGTCGTAAATTGTCAGCAGCAGTATTCTTCAGTGTGTTGGCTTCAAGTCTCCCTGCTGTGAAGCACTCATAAGCAGAGGGACTGCACACAACTGATGATGCTCTACTACTCTCTGCTCTTATCGTTTTTCTTCAAACTTTTACACTAGTGTGGAAAGGTAGCAGACAACCACGGGTAACCTCAGCGCTTTCACGAGCGAACTCGCACCGCATAATAGGATTCTCAGATCTCAGGGCTGCTTTGACAATTCATCACTTCTAGGTTTAGCAGAACAAAAACGCTGCTTTGCCATGAAAATCTACACCTCGCTCTGCAGATTCATTTGCTGCCAAGTCAACTTTTCGTGACAAGGAAAAGGAGTAAAAAAGACAGAGCCCAGAAAAAAAGAATCTCCACAATGAAGACATACACACATACAGACACAAGTTTTCACTTCAGAGCAAACAACAGCAGCTTTCTGTCACATTCCCATTAACCTCAGGAGGTAATCAGCCTGCAGCCATGATGCACAGTTTCTATTTAAAAACTTCAGTGGCACCCTGGTCTAATACCAAAGCCACGCCTTTCAGGGGAATTCAACAAATATGGTTGTGCTGATCTCTTTTGCAGAGCCAATATTCTGACATGGTATGAATTAGAAGAAAGGGGCCTCTAATTCAACCTTTTCTTGGCTTATGAAGCTTATAATTTGTTTGAAGTAATGGCTTCCTATTTAATCGCTGCGGAGGTCCAGAGGTTGAAAGCTACTAGGGCTTTCAACTGACCCCCGCTTTTCCTTTGGTGAAGATGAGGGCAAAGGGACTTCCAACCAAGTATCCAATGAAAGGCTTAGTTTGTTTGAATTCAGAGCCACACACACACACACACACACAAACACACACTCTGCTTCCAGCAGTTTCTTTCCTGACCTTTAACTCACACCCTAATAACTCACAATTCCTCCCAACAATGTTCAGTCTGAGCTTTACACTCACAGTAGGCACAGATTGGGATTTCTTCACATTCTGAAGCAGTGTGCGTGATAGCTCCACCTCCACCTGAAGATGGTGTCTTAAAGCTCAAAGTAAACTTACCGAAAATATGATGCAGCATGTGAAAACCTCAATTCCAAAATGTTGATGTTTTACTTTGATTCATAACCTTTCAGATTGACTTTTAATTCAATTAAATTTATACAGCAACAAATCCCTACAACAGTCTCATCAAGGCCGTTTTCAGCTTTATTTCAAAGACTCGGTGAAGAAAGGACAGGAAAGCGGGGGCAAAGACTCTAACCCGGGCCAGCCGCTCTCAGCTTTATGGCCGCTCAGTAAGTAAGTAAAGCAGCATCCAGACCCCCCAATAATACATACGGCGAAAACCTCAACAATCAAATGACCCTCTATGAGTAACCAAGCGACAGCGGGAAGGAAAAACTCCCTTTTAACAGGAAGAAACCTCCGGCAGAACTAGGCCCAGGGAGGGGCGGGGCCATCTGTGGTGACCGGTTGGGGAGAGAGAAGGAAGACAGGATAAAAGACATGCTGTGAAAGAGAGACAGAGATTAATAACTAGCATGATTTTGGATTTAATTTATCTTTGTTTTCTACAAATGATTGAAGACGTCCCACTGTGTCTGTTCTTTGAATTTTATGGTTTAGTAACAATGTGTATAGATAAGTACTCACTTGTAGCATAGCATGGTCAAGGGATAAAATTCTGATAAAAAACTCCACTACGTTTACGAGAAACCATCAATGCATCACAATCCAGTAATCGCTACAAGCCAAAGACAGAGAAGTTGGCAGCATTATTTAGGGGGCAAATATTACTGGCTGAATGGCCAGATCGCACTCACAGCTCTCACTGCTTAGAGGGATTTGGGGCAAAATACTGCATGATTTATTTGCAGTTTATACATCAGAAACTGTTCAATAACACAGTTTTTCAAGTTGCTGCAAATGGTAACGTCAAGATAAAAACCAAAAAAACAGTGGAAATCAACAGCTGTTGACTGCATCACTGTCTGGCTCTCTGTCAGCATCGTTGCCTGGCTTTTCCATGTCAACAAGTTACAGCATGTCCAGTAATTAGCAAAATAATCTGTTATTTTTCTAACGTATGTTCTTTTGGAGGCCAAGAGTTACAACATGTGATTAGCTGGATTAGTTGGTGTTTGGTGTTATCATGTCGCTGGAGCTTACAAGGCTTACAATCGGTGTGCAAACTTAGACAAGTTGTTCTTCTTATGCTAAAATAAAGACTTTTTCTCTTATAAAAATGAAAGCTCAGCTTCAGCCTCTTAGCAGATACACCTGGCAGCAATCTCAAAATCGTATGTGACACCTATGGTATCAATTTGAAAATCCTACGAGTTATCACGTTCATAAACTTGGGTGTTTACGTCGCCCACCGCCCCACCTGATGAGTGACAACAATGCCCCATCAGCCTGAGGGGTGAAAATAAAACAACCTAAATCCAAAATTTGATATCGTTACTGAAACATGTTTTACAGTATAACAGTCTAAACTGGTCTGGTGATGAGAATACTTCTTATTTATGTAGCTTCATCTTTTTTAATTTATTCATCCTTTTATCCTCATTGCTGTGTTCAAAAAGATAAACAACAGGCCTTTACCACAGCAAAGTGTAAATCTCCTGTGCAAGAAGAGAAGCATGACTTTTCTGAAGGTCACCTGACCCCTTCAAGTCTTCGCTGTCCGCAAACAGCATCAGTAGTAGCTATTTGGTATCGAGTGTTGCTATTCTCACCTCTTTTTTCTCACTCCAGTTTCCTCTTATAACTATCTGCTTATCAATAGCATCGCTCTGGTTGC
>VUQR01025899.1:0-15736 GCA_015108515.1 Hemichromis elongatus | reverse complement strand
GCAGTGTCCGCACTAAGACTGAAGCTATTGTCAATGGTGTGATAGCGCCACATTCAGTGGAAGTCACTCGTGAAGCTCTAAAATTTAGAGATTTTGCAAAGACTTTCATTCTTATTTGTTGAGCAACCGAAAACTGCTGAGAAAGACCTGCTCCAAAGAAAAATATGGATGGGCAGAAAAGGAAGATGAAGAGAACAATGACTTTAATTGTTTACAGATGTCATATGACTGCTGCTTTGTATTATTACTTTTAGAAAAGAAAAGAAAGTTTACTCATGTTGAAAATATATTTCAGTTTCTTTATTCAGTAAAACTTCAAAGGAGGAAAATATTTTGCTGCTGGTAATTTATCTTATACAGATGAAGCATTATTTCTGTACCATTATTTATTTCCAGAGGCTTTTAAGTTAGTTTTTTTCTGCACTTGGTGACTTGTAAAAGCCTATCTGACATTTTTTATTTCAAGAGTCATTAACCACGCAGAGAAGGCATCATTTAAATTGTGGAAAAAAGTTAAATTTTTCTTTATGCAAACAGTTTTATTAAAGTTATTCATGATGAGTCGAGTGTCCTCTTTTTTGGAAATCAAAATATGGTCACCCTAGATTATGTTCACCTGGAAGTAGCGCTTTCAGTGCGAGAAAGGTTTATTCACTCATCCAAGTGACTTCTTCAGTCTCACAGTCTCTTCTTCAGACCTCACAGGCCAGAGTTTGTTAGTCGTTTATAAGGTTGGGGAAACCTGCAGTCGGCTGAATGTGAAGAAGTCACAGTGACGAAACATATCTTCCACTGAAAATGCTAAATTCAGATGAACATAATCAACTTTTTGGAGATATTAAGGAAGACAACACTGCAGCTATTTGAATTACTAAACAGATCTCTGAGTCTAAGATGTTTTAGCATTTTAGTGTTTTTAGTATTTTTCTTTTTACAGTGTTAGCATAGTAATTTACACATTACACGAGAGTTGTCTTACCATATTGGGCCTGGTACAACCAATTTCTGCTTGAAAATGTGTACTTCATGACTGGGTCCTGAATGTTGCTGGGCAAAACTAGTTGCAAAAAAGGTAGTGCAACCAAAACCTGGTAATTGCTTTGGTTGGTAGCAGATTTTTTTTGCAGATTTTCAAATTTGTCTCCAAATACTCATGAACTATTCGCTTATTGGTAGTATGGTAGTACAACTTGTACTAGTGTGACACAATCTAGAAATTAAGAGGTTTGGTTTTCAAAGTAAAAGCTGTCCATCAGCTTACAGTAAATATGTTTAAAGCAACTTTTATGCTGAAAGCAAACATTCTGCATTTCACTTCACCTCAAAGAGTAGCTTGATAGTAGTCCTTCACTTTCATTCGAAGTATGACTGCAGCAGTATGCTAGCAACCAAGGCAGTCACAAGGAAGTTTTTGCCAGCTGTTTCCAGGCCTGTGCACAGGGACCCCACTCACTTGATTCTACATTCATTATCAGACGTCCAACCTGGCTTACAAGTTAGCGTCACATGTCTCTACAACCTCAGTAGCAGATGTCACATCTGCACGTGCACACTGAAATGACCCAAGTTGCAGCATTATTTTTAATAATCACTGAGTGGCATTCAGATATGACCTTATAAAAGGAGTGAGATACGTTTTATTGTCAGTCATTTTCCTCTGGCGTGACCACTGCCTTGGGGCAATACAGATTTCCCTCTTCTCTTTGCTCTTCTCTCTGTTTGAGATCTAAGTGTGTGTGTGTGTGTGTGTGTGTGTGTGTGTGTGTGCGCGCTCCACTGGCCTCCAGAGTGGTGACATTCAGAAACATTCAGAGGCAAGCCCTGCCGTGCCTTGCCAAGCTAACACCCTGACATTGTCCTGACATTTCCCTCCTGCTGGCTCCTACTGCTTGCCTGCTTAGCTTCTGTGTATGTGACTGTGTGTGTGTGTGTTTGTGAGATCTCAGAGTTACTGTCAGCCTCCCAGATTCCGAGAAAACGATTCTGCAGTGCACTAATAGCTTTGGATCTAGTAAAGTGCATAAAGCCATTCATACAGTGTATATGCAGCAGCATCTGAGTATGTGATGATATGCAAATGTTTTACATCTTTTTAACAAAAGGATCCGGCAGTGTAGCCTTAGTCACTCGAATGTGAGGGCATATTTTTTTAAACTAATAATTTTAACTCTTTACTTTTAAAGGCAAATAAACTTTGCTTTTCATTTTTTTTCTACTAAAAGTTGAAGAAATGCAAGTTTATGTTTTCAATAGATTTTATTGCATTTCTTTTTTTGATTTGCATATCAATTTGGTTAAAACAGCAAGATATTAGATAAAAGAAACAGTCTGGGCTTCATTTAAAGTTAAGAACATTTTTTAAACATGAAAAAAAAATCTAAAAGTTTGAACCCACAGAAGAGTGTAACATAAAGTGTAAATTTAATCAGCTAAATAATCAGGAGTGTTTTGGGGGTTTTTTGTACAAAAACATATACATGATCGACTCAGTAAAAGCATATCAATAGAAATGCTAGATTATTCCTTCCTGAACAGTTTTTTTACCCAAGCTTTTCCTCTGGACGAGATCTCAGTCAACCTTTCTGTCAACCTCTGCATTTATACTTGGTTATGTTTGTGAATTCCTGTTGAATAGATTGTTTTGTTTCACCTCAACAAATCTCTAATAGATTAATTCTTTAGGCTGAATCTTTAGTGGTTTTCTGAATGTCTGAAAATATCTAAAGATATAATATGCACGTGTAACCACTGCATTTCTCCCATCGCCATTGTACTGCCATTTTTCATGATGTTGTTCGTGAATGTTTCCAGGTGGTGAGCTATCTTCGCACAGACATGGTGCTCAGCAGCTCAAATTGGCTCAGTGTATCTAACCACGGAATAGACATCAAAATATAATGACTAAAAAGTTGACTGTAATTCAGAGGGCTGCTCACAGATTCACATAATATAACAAACTGCTTTTAAGCTATGCTATGTGTGTTTATTCTCAGTTTTCTTGTTATTACCTCATGAATAATGAGCAATGAGTATAATTTTTCACACTGAGCTGCGCTTATGGGAAACTGGTTTCGACTTACATATTTTTTTTATGCATTAAATATTTATAAGACACAGTCAAAGTCATACTTTTAGGGCGAAAGTGTGCTTGGTTAAGAAATGAACATCTAAGAAAAAATCAGTTCATCTGGTTCTTAGAGGACACCACGAAGCCAGAGTGGCATTTGCCATAGAATACCAGAATCGACAGGTCCACCACTGCCCTTTGCTTTTCACAGATGAGCGCAGGTTCACCCTGAACACGCGTGACAGACGTGAAAGGGTCTGAAGAAGCCGTGGAAACATTACATTGGAAACACGACCGGTTTGGTGGTGGGTCAGAGATGGACTAGGGAGGAATATCCATGGAGGGATGCACAGATCTGTCCAGGCTAGGCAACAGTATCCTGACTACCATTAGTATTTGATTAAAATCTTGGCTCCGTTGTCAGACCCTACATTGATGCAGTTGGCGCTGGGTTCATTCTAATGCAGGACAATGCCCAGCCTAATGTGGTGAGAGTGTGCAGGCATTTTCTGGAGGATGAAATAATTAATACCACTGAGTGGCCCCTATGCTCAACTGACCTAAATCCAACAGAACTCCTCGGAGATAATATGTTTGGGTCCATCTGAAATCACCAGATTGCTCCTCAAACTGTCGAGGAGTTCAGTGATATCCTGATCCAAACTGGGAGAAGATCCCCCCAAGACACCATTAATAGTCTCATTAGGAGCGTGCACCGACGTTGTCAGGCATGTATGCAAGCACAGTGGGGCGTGCAAGACACAAATACCGTACAAAATGTCCAGGAATATTTAGTGTCTTCATTGTAGTTGGAAGTATTACTCTTGGAAGGAATATTTAGTTTAAGCTTCTTTTTTTTTATTGTGTAGGGAATGCAGACAGATCTTTCAACTGCAAGTAAGAACAAACAAGTGATCACACTGACTACATGTGCAAAGTCAAATAAGCTTTAGCTGTTGCCTATCTCTTACTGTAAAATATTTAAAATACAGTTCCTGTTGTACACTATAATAATTAAAGGTGTGATTTGTTTAGAATTGTTTCTCACCAAATGAAGCACAGTTACAAAATAAGACAGCTGTGTGTGTGTGTGTGTGTGTGTGCGTGTGTGTAACCAAAAGGTCTGTAGTTTGATTTCTGGCTCCTTTAGTTTGCATGTTAATGTGTTATTTGGCAAGATACCAAACCTCAATTTACCTTTGATGCATTAAATAGAGAAATGGCTGCGTTTGTGTGTTCAGGTGAGCGAGCATGAGTGTATGAGTGAGCATATGGCATGAAAATGAATACAGGTCAATTTACAATTTATTAAAAAATGTATTAAAGTCTAAGATAATTTAACTTATCTGACTACTGAACTTTTATCACAACATATTTATTTTATGTAACAGATTTTCACAATTAAAACTGAGTCCATCATCCAGCCTGACACACTCCAGCTCTTCTAAATCTTCAGCCAGGAGGCAAAGTTAGCCTTTCCTTCTCCCAGAGGACAGTTCCTTGTCTTGGGGATTGACTTCAGGCTCAGGAAAGTGTGAGCAGTCATGGCCGACAGAGATACCGAACCCCCTCTCAACTCAGGAGCTGACTTGGTGGTCCAGCACTCTGTAGACCGTTAAACTTTGCATAACTCTATGTGCCATGAGGAGATGATGTGGTAGATGGAGGAAGAAGCTTAGATACACTGAGCAGGCAGCCAAGGTTAGAGTCACGGAAATCTCTGAACAAGTTGAGTGCTGTGGATTTGAACACATTTCAGGAAGTAGTTAACAGTCGGAGGTTGGGATTTGAGGCCAAAGATTGTAGCCAGACTTGAAATTAGCCTCTGTCTCTGACCGGAAGTGGTTAAAAATTGAGTGAAGCCTAAAAATGCATTACACATGCCCTGCAAAGATAACTTTTAGCTTTCATTTGTAGTAGTGACAAAAATGGTTAAAGGCTGCAAAACACATCTTATTTCATTTAAAAAGATTCCCCAACCATTCAACTCATCAAGCTTCGCTAACTTTCTGTGAGAAATACAGCTTTTCTAGTGAACTGTTGTCGGATATCTGGAAGAAACTTTCCAAAGTTAAACATTTATTTATTTATTTATTTATAAACAGGAACCCAGCATTGTTAAGGCCAGGGTAGAATTTAATGTCCTGTTAGAATTACTATCGAGAATGTAGAGGAATGAAGATAGATTTCTTCCGTTACAGAATACAGTCTACAAAGAAATACTGCCAAAAGGAAACAAATACAAGGAGGAATGTATAGGTATTCATAAACCAGTTATAAATTTATAAATTTGGGACACTGATCGACAGCGTAGTTCTACGAGGTGTTTTGTTGAACTTCCTGAAAGTAGAAAACCGAGCTAGTACACTGGTACAGTGTTGACTGGATGTAAAATGAAATCCCCCATCTCTGCTAAATAAGT
The DNA here is from genome assembly GCA_015108515.1 of Hemichromis elongatus. NCBI lineage: Eukaryota > Metazoa > Chordata > Actinopteri > Cichliformes > Cichlidae > Hemichromis > Hemichromis elongatus. The sequence goes on along the minus strand of VUQR01025899.1, from coordinate 10,247 downwards.
AACCATTCATACCTCATGCATCTGAGTCAAACTTCTAGATAAGCAAACTGAACTTAAAGTGCCATGGTTCTCTTTTTGCGTATGCTTCTTCCAGTTATTTTATTCAAATGAACTGAGTTAATATGAATATTGATTTCTAAACATTACCTCAACTCCTACAGGGATTTCTTCTTTAATCATGGAGTTTCACAGGGATCCATGCTAGGACCAATTTTATTTGCATTATGCATGCTTTCATTAGGCAGTATCATTCTTAGGTATAGCATACATTTTAATTGATATGCAAATGATACATAGCGCCATCTATCCGTGAAGCCAGATAAAAATGAAGGAATATCTTAAAAACATAAACACCTGGACGACCTTCAATGTGCATATTAAACAAATATATAAGACTGCTTTCCTGCATGTGCACAATGCCTCTAACATTACAAACATCATGTCTCAAAGTGATGCTGAAAAGATGGTTAATGCATCTTTTACTTAAGCCTGGACTATTTTAATTCATTGTTACTGGGCTGTCCAAAAAATTCCCTGGAAAGCCTTCAGTTGATCCAGAATGCTGTAGCAAGAATGCTGACAGGGACTAGAAAGAGCGAGCATATTTCTCATATATTAGCTCCTCTTTATTGGCTCCCAGAATGGAATTTAAAATCCATCTCACATACAAGGTCTTAAATAGTGAGATAGTCAGGCCTCATCTTAGCGCGATAACAGCAATAGAGGACTTGCACTTGTTTACTTGTGGTTCCTAGGGTATTTAAATGTAGAATGGGAGGCAGAGCCTTTAGCTTTCAGGGCCCTCTTCTGTGGAACCAGCTCATAATTTGAATTAAGGAGACAAAAACCCTCTCTACTTGTAATATTAGACTTAAAACTTTTCTTTTTGACAAAGCATACCATTAGCGATGGAACAGGTAATCCTAACCCCCCCTCTCTTCCCGTGATGCGCTTGAGTGTTTTTTCTTCACTTGACTTTTTTTTACTCACTATATGTGTTTATTCACCACTTTTCATTCAATTAGTTATTATTAATCTCTATGGCTACACAACAGGTAGCTTGAAACGGAGAGTGACAGAACACAAAGGGATGAGGACTACATATACTATGCTTTTAACCCAGAGATCAGTTAAACTCCAGTCCAACCCCCTGCGGGTATTACCGTACTAGTTTTCACCAAAATGATTCTGACACACTAGTTGACGTTCAGACTTTTTGTAAATATTCATGGGATGGAATTGTTAATGTCTTCTGTGTAAATTATGCATTTGTACATTTATGGTGCTGCAGTGGGAGCAGCGCTACGAGAGTAACTGCACAGGTAATTTTTGAAAATAGAGTAGAAATGTTGAACTTTAACAGGAGAGTCAGTACCAGCCTTTCAAAATGTCAAGCAGCTTTAATACTTTCACCTGCTCTGATCAGTTCTGTTAGCAGCCGATCTGGTGTAAATGCAAAACTGACCGACGTGTACTTTTTGATGATGGTGATGATGATATACCTTTATTAGTCCCACAAGGGGAAATTTCATGTTAAGACTGCCGACCTATTGCACGCAATGGTGGCGCCATCTTACCATCCGACCATACATACATTACACAAAAACATCACATGGGGAAGACAGGTCAGAGAGGTATAACAATGGAAAATGCACCACATGAGGAAAGACAAGGAGAAAAAAAATAACTCCCCCCAGACTGAGCTCCAATAGGGAGATCAGTTTGAGAACAGAAAAAAAAAACCACCTCTGCACATAGCACATGAAAAAAAACTCTTAAAACACCAAAGAAACACATGACAAGCAACAGGGGTGGGTAAAGGGTGAGAGACAGCCAATGTACATCCGGGCCTGCAGCCTATGCGCTGGTCTCCTTGATCCACCGTCAGCATCAGAAGGGAATAAGCGTCGAAGGCGTTTGGAGGGGGGAGGGGGGGATGAGTGTATGTCTGCATGTGTATATATATGTCTGTGTGCGTGTGTGTGTATGTGTCCAGAGTTAAGCTGAGACAGTGTCCTTCGCCCTGCCAGGCTAAGTAAACAGTCTTCCAGCCAACCCAGGTGGCCTTGCATAGAATGGGAAGAACAGTCTAAACACAGTCCATTATCAGGGTGTTGTTGTTCAGCTCCAGCCTAGAGACCGCAGCTGGCGCCGAAGGGGTATCCGCATGAAGTGATGGTGGTTTTTACTTTAGTGCGAACAACTCATCTGAATTTCAAAGCTGTTCTAACAGTCCGACACTGGTCTCTCAATCTCCCGTTGGAGAGCCGTGAGCTTCTCCATGATCTTATCAAACTTAAGCTCCATGATGTTGTCATTCTTGTGCTCAAATAGACGATTTCTGAGAACTCACGACGGAAGTGCGCTTCTACAAGATGTGATCCAATTTGCGCTCAAAGGTGTTATTCCGAGCGAGCCCCTCCAAGATGTAATCCAGTTTGCACTCAGAGGTCTTATTCTGAGAATTCACGGCAGCCGTAAGCTTCTCCAAGATCTTATCCATGCTGCACTCAATGAGCTCATTTTGAGAAACTCACGCTTCGTCCCATCATTTTAATCCCAGCGGGCAGCTTTGTGGGGGTTTGAACAGCTGGTTCCACTTCCTTAATTCTTCGATAAGCCAGGGCCAAGCCAGCTCCGATTAGCAAGAACCCTGTTATCATGGTTCCAAATAGGTAGATATCTTCAGCACTCAGGCTCACCCAAGCCCAAACTTCTCGTTGAGAAAGGGGTGTCAATTGCATTCAGGGACCAGTTGATCAAATCCAAAATTCTCTTTAGGTTTTAGCAATCCTAAAGAATGTCACGCTGGCTGTGAAGTTTCATGGATAGTTTAAGTGACTGACATGGTAGTCATTCAAAATATATGAATCAAATCTATTAGAAAATCTTCTTCTATAATTTAAAATTATTCATTTGATCCTAGAACTTATTTGTGTGTATAAAATGGCAGTAAAAATGTCACAAAGCTGAAAAAAAAAGGTTATTTTTTAGTTCACAAAAAAAGCTTAGCTACATAGATGTACTGCAGGATAAACCTGAGTGTTCCAGTCCTGGACCGTTTTTTTAACCAGAAAGATCCCAGGCCTGATTTTTGGCTAAGCAGGGAGTCTCTATTGGTGTTGCTAAATCTCCTGAACCAGGATCGGTGGCATGGATGGGGTGCCACAATTTTGGTGTTTCTGGTGTTTCTTTTCTGGTTGGCAAGTGAAGCATCCTACAGGGTGGTCTCAAGAGTGTTTGGGATGTTTCGTTCTACTGTCCACTACATCGTCCGCCGAGTAAAAAAAGAGGTGGTGGCCAATCGCCACCAGGTCATCCACCTCCCAACGACCCCAGAGGACCTGAAGGTGGTGTCCCGTGGGTTTGCAGGGCTGGCACGCCACAGAGCCTTTATGAAAGCAGTGGGTGCAATCGACGGCTGCCACATCCGCATCAGGTGTCCAAGTGGCCCCAATGGCCAGTGCTATAGAAACAAGAAACTGTTTCCATCTATCATCTTGCAGGCAGTTTGTGACCATCGGGGCTGCTTCATTGACAGTACGTAGGCTGGCCTGGGTCGGTGCATGATTCCAGGGTGCTTCGCCACAGCCCAATATGTATATGTATATGTGTGTGTGTGTGTGTGTGTGTGTGTGTGTGTGTGTGTGTGTGTATCCATTGGCAAAAAGTAAGCATTCATACTCCATAGCTGTGTGGCTAGCGATCACATCATCAGCACATCATTTTATGCCAGCTAGCCCAACTTCAGTTACCCTTAAAAAAGTCACTGCTGTTCAGTTTTCTATCTTCCTTTTTGTTGGAAGTGATATGATGCGCTATGTGTCTTTCCCAGAAATCTCTCAGTCAGAACAGGTGGAAAACTAGCGAGCAAACTCCCTGCTAACTTCTCACTCTGTTAAATTTAATAAACCCTGTTTTCATGGATGCCTGGATAATAAACTCAATTGTTACACCTGGTAAAGCAGCAACGCTGGTCATTTTATTTCAGATGAAAGAATTTAGACAGTTTTTTCACTGATGGCGCAGTGATCATTTGCCTCAGGGATCTGAAGCGGAGTTTGGGCCCAGATGCGACTAATGACGTAAGACTTAAAGACCAGATAAAAATACAACTGTCACGACTGGGGCAGCAGTCGTGTGGTGTGAGAGGAAGGATCCAAAATGCAGATGGTAGTGGAGATGGAAGTGCGTTTATTTACAGTGATTAGAGATAACAAAGGCAAGGGCGAAACTAAACATAAACCTAAACTGGGAAAACTAACAATAAACAAAACCCGAAACCTTAACTCACGAACACACATGGAGGGGAAAACATAAGGAGGTGAGACCGGGGATGAGGACCAGGGAATGGAGACACAAATGAGAAGCAGAGAGACGCGGAGATGAGCACATACACTGAGTAATGCAGATGAACCGACAAGGACCACAGGCAGGCACACACAATAAATACACACGGGGTAATGAGGGAATCACACACAGGAGGGAGGCACAGCTGATTCTAATCAGACACGATGAGATGCAGACTTTCACAGTAAAACAGGAAACACAAACTGTTTTACACACAAAACACAAGGACATGAACAAGACACAGAAGGAAGAGCACTAAACCCCAAACACAAGATCAAACCTAAGAATTAATACAAAATAGGTATTAACACAAGATGGTGAGAAAACTTAGTAGCGGCCGCCATTGTTGGAAACTGGAATTGGCTGGGCCGCGCTATGAATTCTGGGATAGGGTGGGCCACAAAGAATACACCTGACCCATCCTCAAAATCTGGAGAAATGAGGACGCATTTGTCGGCCGCATTCTGAGGAGTCTACAAATTTGGACAGCCTATGTCGTGTCGCTGTGACGTAATTGGTCTATAAATGCGGCCTCATGAGGATGCAACCCATAAATTTGGACACTACTTATATTGCCCAAAAGTACATAAACCTTTAGAAACAGTTTTCCTCCAGAACAAACTACAACTGTAAACTGTGGATGTGAATGTAAGGAGAAAAATATATTTCTGCACATCTCTATTTAATGATGAAAGTTTGCAGAGAAAGCATAAAAATAAGAAAACTCACCACTCATGATCAAAAAGGAAATCAGTGTAGTATCAAAAAATAGAGGTTAAAAGTAGAATGTTGGTCTGTTGCTGTCGTCTGACTTGAATTGGGTGTGACAGTAGCTTTTGTTTCACTTCTGAGTTAGCTGAAGTTCAAGTTCTTGGAACTCTAGACGGGTTTTAAACAAACCTGATATTCCTGCTTTTATAGAAAAGAAAAAGTTCTTTTTGTTTCTCTATCAATTACAAGGCAGCAAAAAAGTTATCCTTTAACACTCCTAACCTCAGTGTACTATTGGCCTGTAATTTTGTTGTGCAAAGACTGTACAGAAATAAGAAAACAGCTAAGTTTTCTTCAAGGCTGTGATGTCCTTCATTATGAAGCTTGTGTGTGGAGACGGTAAGAGTTTAATTTCCAACTAGTGAGTAGACAAAAATTGTATCCACACAGTGGATGGAAAGGAACAATTATTATTTTACCTATGTTGTCAGTGCTGATACTAATCCTGTTCAAGTTGTACTGATCCCTTTGCGAAGGTTTCTTTCAATAAATGTCAGACAGTCATTTTGGGTTTGATGCTCACTTCATTGTTCTGCTACAAGCCTACTGGTTGACCTACATACCTACCCACATCCACGAGCTCTGGGTAGTAACTGAAACAAATGGAGTCATAGATAAAAAATGTGGAACTGAACATTCTCCAAAGAGTAGTTGGTCTCTTCCTTAAAAAGAGGGTGAGGAATTCATTCACATCATCCCCATCGCCTCCCCTCACTGAACCTGCCTGCTCCCATCAAGTGTCCACGCAGCACCTGAACCCTTCACCATCTTTCTCCTGTACCTGAACCAAAGACAACAATTTGTTTTTTAAAGGAACGAAAGTGGTAATATTTCCTGCTTAGGCATGAAAAAAGTAGAACTGTCCAAAAAACATTCTCAGTACCAGTCATGGTGTTTTAAGGACTTTAAGGAATCCACCGTTATTAAGTCTTTCTCAATATAATAACTGAATATTTTCCCCATTTCTAATCTGATTCTAAAATAAAAATAAAAAATGTGGGGGGCAAAAACATCCTCCATTCTAAATAATAGCCCTTACTATTGTGAGATTTTTAAATTAGTTATACAAATAACTGGGTATCACTTAAACATTGTTTGTCTTGTTTGCTAACTTCCATTGGAGAGAGACGCAAAACTGAATAAATAATTGTGCTTTATCAAAATTGTACTTCAAAATTTGCAAACGTAATTTAAGTCTCCATATAATTATAACCCCCCGCCCTCCCCCTTTTGCCCTGTCAATTGATTATGTGATTTTGTGTAGTGCAATCAACAGCACAAAGAGAAACAGAACTACAGTCAACAGCTGTGGTTCTACAGAGTCACAAAGAAGAGAAGAAACACAGACGGTACTGTCTTCTATTAATTGTAATATTCATGTTCAGATCCTGCTTTTCTTATTTTGATGTGTTATAGTTTGTTTCCTCTGTGTCCTTCTCAGAGTGTGTGGTGTGTATTCATGTGCTTGTCCTCGTGTCTGCCTTGCCATTATGTTCATTCATATCAGGTGTTTCCACTTCCCATGATCACCTCCTGTATGCATTTAGTCCACGAGTTTCTTTCATTCTTTGTTTGTTTGTCTGTCTGCTATGCTGATGCCATGTTTTCAAGACTTCATGTATTCATGTTTAAGTTTTTTTGTGTGTGTGTTTAGCCTTAGTTCAACCAGTCTAGGTTATTGTTTAGTTTTACCTTTGCCCTTTTGTTTTGTACTGTTAAGCCAGCATTTCATAAACGGCTCGCTTTCTGTTAAGATCAAGTTTTGTTTCGTGGTTCTCTATTTAGGTCCTCCTCCTCACTGCTAGCTTCCACCACTGTGACACCTTCAGGCACAATTACTGTTGATTAACTTAGAGCTTAGACATGCAAGTACCTGTAGCTTCATTTCATTTCAGTAATGTTCAAGTTTTTCTAAAGACAGTACTAACATTGGTAGATTCAAAGATTTGAGGGGTTCAGCCCCAAGTTATTGTACACTGTACACAGTGTGTATAGTGCCTTAAAAGTAATATTATTGAATATACTACTTTCAAATGTAGTCAGCTCTTTTCACATTAGCAAAGCTAATTTCAGTAGACTGTTACCTTCAAAAGAATGTTAAATAGTTGGATGGCCTATGCTGACTGCATATTAACTTGTTGCTGCAAGCCTTTGTTTCCTCTTTTGATTTGCCATTATTAGGCTCACATTTTCTCCTTTTTTACATTTTTACTCATATTTTTATTTTCTTTATTATTTTAATTATTATGTGTAGCAATTTTAACATACAACGCCAATTGTTAACATTAACACTAGGGCTGGTTATCGTCACTGATTTCTATAATTGGGGAAATTTTGCCTCAGACAGTCAGAAATATTATAATTCTGATCATATATGTGAGACTTCATCAGAGGTGTAAGCGTCACAGCAGATGCCTTTGTGTCAAAGTAACTGAGAACAAAACAAATAAAAACACGAAGATTTTCCTGGCCTGGCTTTTTATAGCAGATAATCTTAAAAAACTGAAGAAAATCATGAATCAACATATGAACATTACCTGATGCTGCTAAAGTGAAGCAGAGCAAAGTTAGAGAGATTTGATAAGAGACACGGCTAAGAGTTTTGTAATTTGGCATCATTTTAAAGAGTTCTTTAAAATGTCTTCGGTATTGAACAGCAGCAGAATTGAGGCTTTCTTGTCGAAGAAAGTTGAAAGATAAAAAAAACAGTGGCTGACAGCACTGAACACAATGTTAGACTGGTGCGTAATAAGAGAACGAGTAGTGCAGAAAACAGAGATTTGAGATGGGAAACTGTTCTTGAAGTACACTGAGAGAGCTGTGAAGGAAGTCTGCATTGTGTTAGAAGCAAAACAGCAAAAGTCAGAGGGAATTAATGACTATGTTTATCAAATGTGAAGCGTAGTTTGGATATTCTTTTACTGCTGGTTCAGTCAATTTGTGTCAGAGAGGGACAAAACCTGCAGCACCAGAATCAGTGAGTGGTTGACTTTCAGCCCTGTCTGTGTACGTGCTGTTGGATGAGAAAGCCGACATCTCACAGATGTGTCGGGTCCATGCTCTGTGTTTATGTATTTGTGTAAAATCCATTTATCTGCTTTCATTTCCTGTCTTAGCTGTTTGGGGGCTTTTGGAATGAAAGCTTTAAAATTATATTCTGGCTTTTTGGCAATACACATTTATATCTTAAAATCAATTCAGGATTTAATGAATCAATATCACATTATTCAAGCTAAAATTGATTTCAATCTGAAAATCGATTATTGAAACCACCCCTAATTAACGCATCCGAGGAGTTTCTAAATTCATGTTCTGAAACAAATTTGATGTCCAGTCATTATTGCCATTATTACCCAGTCCTTCAATGTTTTCAACATTTAGCATTTCAAATGTGCTTTTGATTTTACTAAAGCCAGTCTGAATAACTGGCTTGGGGTCCAATAGCGCTAATGTAATATATTAAACTTTATAATCTATACAGGAGGCCCCTGGGAAGACTCAGGACATGCTGGAGAGATTATATCTCTAGGCTGGCCTGGGAATGCCTTGGTGTTCTCTGTTCATCTGAGATGAAGCCTCATGATGAACTGAAGCTTTCCATCCAACTGGTCAACTCATGGTTCGAAGCATTGTGATGAATCATTTGCTCTACTGCGCCATCAAGTGGACAATTCAAGTGAAACAGGCTCAATGATTAAAATGATGTGACATGTAAACCTCTAAACTGAATAAATAAATTGTGTTCGTGGTTATTTATCCCGATTATTGTCTCATTATGTCTGATACAAAAAACAAAGTGGAAGCTATCAGGACAGAGTTTTGGTATGATTGTGTGTAACTGTGTAATCATGCTTATGTACATCTGGAAAATGAGACAAACTTGTGTGGCGCTTCACCTTTTAATAAACCAAAAGACAGAAATCAGATTATAGGATCTGTGGTGTATCATTTGGGGTATTTATTACTGTGTGCATACCTTTTATATTAGGAGAGACGAGATCAAAAAGTTGCCAGACAGGGGAAAATCTTCACTTCCTTACCGATTCCATCAAAGAAGAAATACTCAAGTAACTATGTAATACGTATGTAATGGCGCTATCACTTGGTGTTCGTTCTCTCTGCAGTAGAGTATCACTTCCTGTTATTGCTCCAACACACAGTGGTGTTTTTGAGTAGCTTATCTGAATAGCAATTGAATTAAAAACTTTTCGATAGAATAGAATAGATCTTTATTGTCATTGTTACAAAAAAATTAAAACATTGATACACTCATAGCTAGCCCGGCCCCTTTAGCTGGTGCAGCCGAAGTTAGCGTAGGCCCCGCAAGCTCTGGCAGCCCCCAAGCAGCCCCCAAGAGGGTGGCTGGGTGATGTTGAGGAAGAAGCATAGTCTTAAACAGAAGCCCCAGGTACACCACCAACTTGTTTATGTGTCTATGTATGCAGTTCGTCCATCCACATTCAGTCTCGTCCATTTCACATCACCCAGCAGAGATGATCACACACTTAAAGTTCAGAGCTGAATGAAATATTTCTACTTCGTTTGAAGTTTGACTGCAGGTCAGAGTTTGTCCAGCTGGTGGTGCTGCGGCATAAAACCAAACTAATAAACAATGATGGCTGATGCAGTTTTACCATTCCTCTGTGTGCAGATTATTTTCACTCGACTGTTAACCTTTTAATTTGTTCCATCTAATCACTGAATAAAAATGGTTGACACAGTGGAGAAAACATGAAATAAATGTCTGCTGTTCTTTAACACCATCATCTGATCAGCTTAAACACCTCAGTGAATCTTTTCATGGAAAACTGGTTCGCTCCAGTTTTTTGTTTTTGCTAGAAAAGACAAGAAAACAACTTTCATCAATAAATTTAACCTGTTTAATTTATAATTCATCATTTAAGAAATCAAACTATGTTAGACCACAGCTTCAAAGCATATTGTACACAATCTGATAGACTGATCGGTTTAGAGTAGAATTTAATATTCCCCCAATCATTACAAGTAAGCTAATAATCAGTAATGATTAATATGCACCAACTTTTGTTATTGATCAATTACTTGTTTTCCAAATAAATTCTTCTAAATCTCTAAATTCTTTAAAAGACAATGTGATTTTCTGGATT
>VUQR01025897.1:12594-37316 GCA_015108515.1 Hemichromis elongatus | reverse complement strand
CAACATAATAAAACAACATTTGTCTCTTATATATAACACATCTATATATACACTGTCACAGATGTTTGTCTTTGAGTGAAGATTTCAGGTGACAGGAAATATAAATGAATCTTTACTGAAGCTCAGTGTTTGACACAGAGTTCAAGTTCACTGCTGTAATAACTAATAATGATAAATATAATACTAACTTTAATATTGCCCATATTACATTTACATTACCAAAGTGAGATGACTTTAGTCTCATGAACAACATTAGCTAATTGTTATTTACTAGCTAATCTTAAAATGACTGTTCAGTACAGAAATCATGTTTTTACAGTCCTGTGGTCTCAGCCTCAGATACTCATCACATCACACACAACTCAGATTAAAAGAAACAAACAGATGAGAAATTTTTTTTTTGGAAACATTTCTAGCAGTTAGTATCATGGTTGCTAGGCAACCTGAGCAGCGCGACGGAGGCTAGACCGTCCCATTTCACAAGCCTCCCACTTTTGGCCTTAGCGGTCTTTGAGTACGCGGCCCTTGAGGACCGTTAAGGCTGCAGAAGCTGAATTGGGACACAGCCAACATCTTGCAGGACTGGACAAACCCAGGACACCAGCTGTTTAAGCTGCTGCCCTCTGGCAGTTATCTTGTGTATATGGTATGTATGTATTTATTTTATATTATTTTTTGTTTGTCTCCATTATCACCGATCCCACCTGACCTAAAGTAAACATGACTTCTAAAGCCTGTAATACAACAAAGGACATTGCTAATGATCACTGATTACACAGAACCTTACACACACTTTGATCTGTTCATATAGATCAGGGCTAGGGAACTCCAGCCCTGGAGGGCCGGTGACCTGGGCCATTACCAGTTTGTTACCAGGCCTCTGGAGAACTACAAGACATGTGGAGGAGGTCATTTAGCCATTTAAATCGGCTGTTTTGGATCATGGACACATTTAAATCCTGCAGGACACCGGCCTCTGAGGCCTGGAGTTTCCCCACTCCAATATAGATCATAGTCTTGAGCTCATCATTCTGCATTCATGCAGCAACAAATCAACAGGAAGTAGTTTTTATTCCAGCTGTGTGATGTTCAGATCTCAGCTGTGAGTTTAACAGCTATAAAAACTATAAATATATAAACGGTTTTTCATCATTTTCTTAGGGATTATTAAAGTATTCTGATCCTGAAAAGGAAACTGTCGGTCTGATGAATATTTGGATCATCTGCTTAACTCTGTTTATGATATTGACTGTTTTCATGAACAATCAGATGGTGCGTTTCTATTAATTCAATCATGGCGTTTTCTTCTTCCTTTCATAAAGAATGCTTCAGTGTTTTCTCTGCTAAAGGAAGCAATAAAGGAAGCACTGAAGCTCCTTTCCTTAGTGTTTGGAGAACTGGAACAGGTCTGGTTTTGGTCGCAGATACTTCCGGGTCAGGTGTGTCAATGAGGAACTGTCCTGAGCGTTCACACATGCAGGAAGGTCATGAGAGGACACGGAGAGGCTCACCTGAGATCTGACTGACCACTGTCACCCGTAACAACAGATACACATGCACACAGTGTGGGTGTGTTTGTCGTCATCACATTAGCTTCCTCAGGCTCCACCTCCTCTTATTGTCATCATAGTGAAACCCCGCCTACACAACTACAGGTGTAGCTGTGTAGGCGGGCAGACCGGGCAGACCGGGCAGCCCGTTTATCATTCCAATTACTGTTCATCAGTGTGTCTTAAATTAGACCAGAGACAGCTTTACTCTGTTATCAGTCGATCAATTATCGGCAGTTTTTCTCGCTGCACCTCAGACCTGTCTGTCTCTCTGCAGACAGACAGGCGGATAAACTGCGTCATGCTGCGGGTCTCCCCTCAGCTTCCTCCACGGAGGCTGATGATCTTCCTCCCACTAACTCATCCTCCTCCTCATCATCACTTTATGTCTCTCTCTCACACACACACCCACCTTTAGGCTCCTGCGGATCGGCCTCTCGATGAAGGCGAGCTCCTGCAGCTCCTCCAGCGGGCCGCACAGCACGCCGGCCGGGCTCAGGGCCATTCTGCCGGGGAACATCTGGCTGTTAGAGGGGGAGCAGGCGGAGGGTATCAGCTATCACCATCCCTGTTGAGGGGCTGTCACTAACCGTTTCCACGGAGATCCCGGCTCGAGCTGAACGTCACTCCAGACTCCGTTCAAAAGTCTGACAAAGAGTTACGAACGCGCACATTTGCACACGAAGCAGGCTATCAGAGATCCTGAACACAGCCCGAACACACACTCACGGCACGATCTGCGCTTCGGCGCTCACAGAACTGCGATTCATCCAGAAAAATCCCCCGTAACATCCCCAACCGTCACACCGTTACCGGGATGTGTCACACGTTTCCAAGTAGATGCAGTGCAGCGCAGAGAAACCGCAGCCAGACTGCGTGTAAAAAGCTCCAGTTAACTCTTTTATTCCCTGAGGACTCTTCATTCACACTAAACTCCGCACACGGAATGTGGGAAACCGCAAAAACCGGGCACAAGCTGGATCAGACAGACCTCCTTTCCGGTTCGGCACACATCTGCAAACGTTCTGACAAAGTCCAGATCTTCTCCACCTGCTTCAGCTCCTCAGGGCTGTGGTGGGAGCGTCACGCAGAACTGCGGCTGCGCTCCTCCGTGTTCCTCCGAGTCCGTCATTCCCCACAGTACACAACCGAACCGAACCGCCCACTCTACGTTCAATGCTGGAGTGTCACACGCAGACCGGTACCGGACAGTGTCCGGTCTGAGGCCGATTTTCACACCAAACGAGCTTTAACACCGTGAGTGAGCCGTGGCAGCAGAGCGGCTGAGCCAACCCAAACGGAGTCATGAGGCTGCAAGCCCGACCTGAACCAGGACCGGGAGATGAGCTGGAGGGCGTTAAGCTGGAGGCGCAGTGCATCAGCTGATCCGTCTCCATGGAAACGGCTGTCATTCATAAAGAATGCCTCACCTGTTCAGCTCTGAGACTGCTTTCTGCTCTGTGTTCAATCACCATTTTAGGCTATAATCACAGGTTCGCCTCGCCTGTCGGTCCTTTGTTAAATGCTAAGGAGTTTCTAAATGACCTGTAGGTGGGACAGAGCAGGCAGGGGAGTTTACTTACTGTCTGTATCCCAATTCAGGGTCTGCAGCCTTCGGAAGAGCCTTCGCGGTCTACGTGGACCAGGTCCTTTGAAGACAAGGAAGGCCGGAAGTACAAGGCTTGTGAAATGGGACGGTCTAGCCTACCTCCTGCTGCTCAGGTTGCCTAGCAACCATGATACTAATCACTGGAAACGTTTCGTCCAGCATCGTTTGACACAAATGAAGGAGAACATTTTCTTTTTATCTGAGCTTTGTTAGATTTTTTTTTTTTTTTACAAATATCTGAGGCTGAGACCACGGGACTGTAAAAACATGATTGTTGGGCTTCATTTCTGTACTGAAAAGTCATTTTCCAATCCAATCCAACTTTATTTATAGAGCACTTTAAAAACAACATAGTTAACCAAAGTGCTTTCCAGTAATAAAAACAGAGATAACAGTTAAAAACAATACATTAAGCAGACAAAGAAATATATAAATAACAATAAAATAAATACAAACATAAAAAACAAGATAAAAATAAATCAGTATATATTAAATATTACAATATGAGAAAAATAGCCAATAAAATATACAGTAAATAAAAATAAAAACCTGACCAAAACCTGACTAACGCTACAAGCTGACTCTGGTACTATTCCTAAAAAGCCTTGGGGGAAAAAGTGTGTTTCTAAAAGTGGTTTGAACATTTTAAGTGTTGGGACCAGCCTAATATGGAGAGCCAAAATAGTGAAAGCTCGGTCCCGCAGGTGTTTCAGTCTCAACATGGGGACAGCGAGGAGTGACGGGTCAGTTGATCAGAGAGACCTTTGTGGAGTGAACAGGTGTAGAAGGTCTGACAGGCCGTTTGAAACTTAAAAAGCAAACAATACAATTTTTAAATGAATTCTAAAATGGAAAGGCAACCAGTGTAAGGATGCAAGAACAGATTAATGTAAATGGTCTGTATTTATATAGCGCTTTTACTAGTCATAAAGGACCCCAAAGCGCTTTACATTACAGTCATCCACCCATTCACACACTGGTGATGGCAAGCTACATTGTAGCCACAGCTGCCCTGGGGAAGACTGACAGAAGCGAGGCTGCCATATCGTAGGCGGTAGGGTAAAGTGTCTTGCCCAAGGACACAACGACTGTCATAGCCGGGGCTCCAACCGGCAACCTTCCAGTTACAAGATGAACTGCCAACTCTTTGAGGCACGATCGCCCCTGTGTGTGCTCGCGTTTGTGTGTCCCTGTCAGCAGGCGAGCAGCAGCGTTCTGGATCATTTGCAAGCGTGATAATGAAGCCTGATCAATAACAACATAAAGTGCATTACAACAAAAGTGGTCACAAATGCATGTAAAACTCTCTCCATCACAAAAAGAAATAAAGAAATTAAAGCTGCAAGCAGCGTTATAGGGCCCTCGCACCCCGGCGCGTAAAGCTACAGCCAACACTTACACCCAGCACGTCTGATCTGATTTGACATTGATGAAATTCATACATAGAACCACGAGCTAAAATTTCATCTCATTCAATGATTATTATAGTCATTCCTCTAGGTGTCTTTAGATTCCATGCACCAAAGATCGAGTCAATCTGATGAAATCCCTGGGAGGAGTTCGTCAAAGTACGAGGCCTGAAAATAGGGGAAAATGTCGCCAAAATTACACTTTAATTTTAAAATGGCTAACTTCCTGTTGGATTTAGGTCATGGCCATAATGGACTTTTTTGTGCGTCTCTTCATGTTACATATATGTACCCAATTTCATCAATCTACGTTATACCTGCTCCGGGGGCTCAATTTCTGCATTTTTCTAGGTGGCGCTATAGAGCCATTTTTCCCTGCCCATGTCTGAAGCCATTGAAATACGTAAATTTTCGCCAGACCTGACGTGTGTGCAAAATTTCATGAGTTTTTGAGCATTTTTAGGCTCCCAAAAAGCCAATTCATTTGCCGAAATAATAATAATAATAATAATAATAAAATAATAATAATTATAATAAACGGAGCAGATACAATAGGGCCTTCGCACTCTTAGTGCTCGGGCCCTAATAATTGCCCGTCAGCCATAAAAGGCTGATCGGAGTAATGTCGCCCACCTCGGCCTCGACACCTGAGCTTGTGAATGGGACAACATGAGAACGAGGCCGCCCTAAATTGACAACTTGGACGTATCTACTAAAAAATTCAGATGAGCTCAACTCTCACTGACCTTAACCTCGAGGTCAGAGGTCAAACTTTCTAAAATTTTGTGAGTGTGACAACTCGAGAACAAGGTGACGTAGGATTTTGAATCCAATAACATAGGTGTGTCTGAGGAGTCTGAGCATTTTTTTTGTTTTTTTTTACTCAGGCCATTCAAGAAGGTGTTGCTTTGAATGCTTTGCATTCTGCACTACAAAGTTGCAGAGGTCATCTGCGTCGAGTTTTGAAAAGTGTAGCCACACCTGAGACTGGATTACTCCGTGTGTTTGCTGCTCTTCAACAAACTGCAGGAGTGATGTCACATAGTCTCGCCTCTTTAGTCTAACCCACATGTGCTCTGGTACTGAAATTTACCACTGATTGATTTTCTGTGAATTAGTAATTGTTTGTATTAGCATCATTCAGACTGTGCACTAAAAAGCACAGAGTTCAGTACTCAGCCCTAGCTGGCACACCACCACCAGTATTCTGACTGTTATGACCTTCCTTCATATTGCTGGTTGGACTTGTATTTTCTCTGACTGGAGAGTTTGTTTGTAAGCCAGCGGACCTGATGTATGAAACTCGTGGAGCATTGCCGGATTGGATAAGTTGAATTTCTATGAAAATGTAAAAGCAAATATTCTTTCATAAAATCAAATTGTCATTGGACACAATCAGACTGTTTCTAAGGGGGTTCTGAGCCTCCTGTTATTCAAGTCACACTAGAGTTTGGAGGCCAGAGCGTAAACACACATTTACACATGTGTGTGTGTCTGTGTAGTAGAATATCATCTCTCTGCCTTAGAGTTGCCTTTTAATGAGATGGTTTGTGGAGGAAGATCAAACGGCATGTCTGTTGACATGGCCTTTTAGGAGCAGCTGTTGCTGCTGTTGGCACACACACAATCCTACAAAAAGACCACCTTGTATTTTAAATTGCTCTTAATTTCAGGTGCCACTTAAACAAGGCCCCATGCTAAAATGTGCTGTTATTTTGTTTAAGGCCAACAGTTGCTACAGTTTGCCCTCTTGCACTTTCCTATCTTTGTAAATCAATCCAAGGAAGAGATGAGGGGTGGGATTCCATCCACAGATAATGGATGATTTTCCAGTGAGGCACAGAGGCTGGTGTATGCTGAGAGTCAGACAAAAGCCAAGCTCTGACTGATAGATCGCAGCAAAGCTAAGGCTCCTCAATCAAATACAGGACCCTTCACTGCACAAGACCTTAGGAAAGAGGAGATGTGTATTCATCTCACAGCACCTGTGAGACACACACACACACAGCATTTTTTTTCCAAGAAATCGCTTCTTTACTGAAAGCGTTTTTTAAGGGGAGCATCACTGCTGCAAATATCTAAACAACCTTTAGCTCACACAATAATGGAAGCAATAAGATAAATATACAAGTACATGTTCCAAAAATGAGATTGCCTTCCACCTCTTGGGGCTATGGGGCTCCTCCTGAACTATTAAATGCAACAAAGCCTTTCTATATATCAGCTCTGCAGTTGCAATTCACAAAGGTTCCCAGACAACCTAAAGGCTTTCTATTAATGCCGCCCCTGATAAATTTCTCTCATCCTGTAGATGACTTTTTTTTTTCTTTCTTTTGGTGAACCAATAAAACCCAAAGGCAGATGAACAAAGCATAATGATGACACCAAAATCACCCAGATGCCGTTTCTCTCTGAAATCATTATTACTGTAGAAAAGTCCACTTCTTTTCTTAAAGTAACTCTTGAGTTATAGCTTTTGGACCAGCGTCATTTATCTTTTCTTTTCTTTGTTTGTTTGTTTCAGGAGACTCCGAGATCTGGAAGCGGCCGCTACAAGAGGTGAGGCTCATATTTTCTAACCCCGACTGAGAGTGGAGTTTATCTGCCTTAACATCACTAGTAATGTGTCAGGGGAAGCACCGGGATGAGAAAGAGCAGTTTGAGTAATTAATTTCGAGAGCAGATTTCCCCTGAAATAGTCCGAGGGCCTTTTTCCTCATGTGTCACTGTTTTTATTTATTTATTTATTTTGCCCTTTAGTGCTACCTATGTCTTGCTATTATGGTTCAAGAAAGATGATGGGTTTGAACTCTGGTTGACAGGACACCATCTGGACCCTGGACACTTTGTGCGGGCCATCACTTCCCTGCTGCGACTGGCAGGGAGTGCTCAAAGTAAATGATTTGTTTTGAAAGGTTTTGGTTCTAAAATAAGAGGTGCTATTTGGTCAAGTTTGCTTTGGCATTTGATAAATGGCTCTCAACCTTTCCTTCTCAAACAGCCTAAAAAAAACTTTCAGTTTCAGTTTGGACTGAAACCTCCCGGGAATAGCTGTACTTTGAGTTTTCATTCAGCTTACATCAAAATTTGTATTCTTTTAACACTGCGTCTGAATTGCTCAGGGAAGGCCTCTTGAAATGATGCATTTTCCCTTCGTTTTCCATGATAATGAAGTATATCACTGGAAATTGTTCGTATCATTTAGAGTTGACGTTCATCAGTGTGGTTCTGCTGTGCATTTATTTTGCATTCTTTGCAACTAAAGTGAGAAGTAGTGGCCAACCCCGACAGTCAGGTTCACAAGCTGACGTTCAATCTGGCTGCTGCTCTCATCAGCTGGGTTAGCCTCACTTGGACGCTCAGCTGTTCTGCTACGGGTAAACCACCAGGTGGGCTGGGCAGCACAAGATGGCTAAAGGAGCAGTTTAAAAGCATACATGGCGCTCTGATTTACTCCCCTTTCAGACCATTTGTTTTGTCTTTTTTAAAAACTCTATTAAAAAAAATGTATGCCAGAGTGTTCTAACTTGCCATGCATCTATATTTTAAATGTAATGATTTTGCCTTTTACCATCTAAACAACAAAAACCAGCATCATCATCCTCCTCAGAGTTTTTGGAGCTTGCAGGTGCTTCTTCCCAAATTGAATCGGAGCCCTTTTGCAGCTGACACACATCTATCAAACTAATGTGACAAACAGCCACCAGGTTAAGGCTGTCTTTGCTAAAATTAACTTGTGCAGTGACACAAACACCTCCCTCTGGTACGCACCCACCTGCTGAGAAGTCGCAGAGAAACAAAAAGCAGTCTGAATGCATCAGGGGTTTTATTTTATTTGGGTGCAACTAAAAGAAAATGGAAATGTGTTTACATTTAGCATAACAGAGAAAAACTAAGTAACTTTGTTTTGAGTTGCAAAACCAAAAAACACTAAGAGTTTTCACTCTTATCTCCACAGAAGACAAAATGATCGAGGTCAGTTGGGATCATGCTCTTGACTCGTGTTTTATAAACTGGCAAACATCCTGTCTAGCAGGGCAGGTCTGCTCTAGGTGCCGTGTGTTATGAATGAGGGGCAGTACTGTGGTGGTGACAAATTTTCACTGTCTAAAGTGCCGTCTTTTCAAAAGGGGGGGAAAAAGAATAAAACTACATAAGCAGGGGACCTGAAAGATTGAAGATTTTGAAACCAAAGCACAGCCGAGCTGTCTCTGCCTGCCTGTAATCCCAGCAGCCACTGAGATGACTGAGAAGTGACTGCATCTGCAAACTAGCAGCTCAAAGCAGCTCTGCATGGAAGCTGACTTTGTACTGTCTTGCTTTAAAGTAATGAGAGCGTTAAACAGACGACTGAATCCAGTGTGGTGTTGCCTTCTGTGAAGTTTTGACTCATACCACACACTGACACTCGTGTTTGTGGGGAGATGTTGTTATACCTGCGACTGTTGCTGTTAGTGGTGCTCTTGTCTCTGCTTTCTCCTTCCCACCTGCTGAGGCTCACAAGAATGTGCGATTGGCTTAGCCTCTCTCTCCCCCACCAGACCTCACCCTGTGGGGTGCTAAAGTGCCACGGTGTGATATTTAGTGACGAGGCTATGGATTTTTAGGCTTGGATTCAACACCCACTGTGCACCTTAGGGAATCCATGTATTTCTGATGTTTGTGTGTAACTCTTGTGGCTCTTTTTTTTTCTTCCTTTTTTTTGGGGACATCATAGCAGAGGCATGAATTGCACAGTATACACGCCTGTGTGCTTATGTGTACTCATGCTGATAAAGTTGCTTTGAGGAGCCACAATGAGAGAGACAAATGAAGTCACCTTTATCTTGCAGACGAGCGTCAAGGAGAGCATTTCAAGGACTCCTCTTGATCAAAAGCGCTGGCCGCTGCAATGCAGCCAGCGCTGTGAGAATGAAGGAAAATAAAATGCTTGTTCTGTAAATGTCAAGGTACACAAAAATACTGCCTCTGCATGCATGCGAGAAATGGCACTGCTGCTTCAATAGAGGAAAGAAGAATTCAGATGTAGAGTCGTGATTTTAAGCTGTTTACATCATGAGACCTGTCTTTTTTCTTTCTTTTTTTTTTACCCTCATGAAAATACAACAAAAACCAATTATAAGTCCTTACAGCAGTGTGCTTTCACCCCTCAACAGACCAAGCTTGCTCACTCTTTAATTGAGCCCCATCCATCTAATAAGAGAATCTTTGGTCAACACAATCTATCTAGAGGAAGTAAAGCTCTCGAAGATTTCATAGGTGAACTGGGAGAGGATTATGTAGGGTAGACTTTGGTTTATTTTGTCCATATTTCTTTTGCTTGCACTGTGGCTACTGTGGAGAGCTCCTGAGGAAATCAGTTCAACTGCTCCCTGGACATCACTTCACCCCAGTCTGCAAATCGCAGCCATCTAGCAATGGAGGCAGGTCAGCAGTTGCCCTTGCAAGATGGGCTTTGCAGTCAGAAACATCTGCTACTCTTGTAGCAGATGTTGTGTCACCCTCTTTTTATTTTTTCATTTAGATAGAACTATATCATTTACTGACCCCAGCACAGGAAGTATTTAAATCAAATGCTAAAAAGCCTCATATCCTGAGAAACTGCCCAAAATCATCATCGTAGCTGCTTCTACTGGCAGACGCTGGAGTCTTCAAAGTTGTTGCTGGAAACAATCAAACCAAACATATTTAAATAATTCTGATATGTTCAAACTCAAAGACTCGTGCCTTGTAGGAAAAAGTTGGGAGGGCATGCTCACACTGCACAGACTGCTGTTTTTAGACCAACCAAACAGTCAACACTATGACTACAGTCTTATTACTCTCAGATATAAAGTGTACTAAACATGCCAAAAAGGAAAAACAAAAACAAAGCCGATCCTGTCTGGTTACTATTTTTTTTTTTTTTGAATATTGGAAATTCACGAATCAGAGCATTGAAGAAAAATAAGCAAATTTAAAGGTTTATACTCAGAGTTTCCATTGCTGCTTCTACAGTTTCAGAGTTAAAAGCACTTTGTAAAGTTGTCTAATCATGCAGACTTCATATCTGGCAGGTCTTAAAGAATACAGATGGTACAAAGGAGGTATTTGTCCTGTGTCTTGCCAGCAGCTTTCCTGTCTGTTTCAGCTGTAGAAATCTGCCAACCAGCCCCTTCAGACAACACACTGAATCCTACGATCGAAGTAGTTTTATTTCCAGGGAGGTTATATAAACCTGTCATAGTCTCTTGCTGCTGGGGAGTGGGAGTAGTTGTAGTTATGAGGTATAGAGCCAGCAATTCATTCCCAGTTTCCACGTCAATAATTATTGGATTAAGGTCAGTAAGGAAATTGACTGCACATGAATATTCTATTCCCGACCGCCCCAGACTCCGTCTCTAAGCACCGAAGAAATGAAAAAGAGATAAGTTTAATATTTTGTTTGAGCTGCATACAAAAACTTCAACCGCCCCAGCAGCTTAACAGCAGTGACGCACAAGTTGCCACTGCCATTCCTGAGCCTATTTGAAGTTGTAATATGTAAATTGTTTCTTAATCAGAATCCTTTTTATACCAAAGTTGCAAATCCTTGATGGCCTTCTCCATTAAAGGAATAAAAAGGGAGAGGGGCTTTAATAATTCATGCCTAATTGAAAGAGCAAACACGTGGAAGATATTCCCCACCTGCTCTTTTGATGATGGATGTGTCATCCCTATTGAAGTTTTACAATGTGGGTATGATTCATACCTTCAAACGGCCTCAGTGTGAATACACTACTGGATGCTTTGAAAAGTTAAAATCAAGCTCAAATGGTACTCTTTTTCTAACTTTTCTTTTCTTTTGAAGTCTGCTCGTGTATAATGTGAAGTAAAAAGATGAAATATTTCCATGCATCTTACAGCTTACAGCCTTAGCAATACTGTGTTTGTTTGTAACAGCTTTCCACAAATGGGGTTGGAGGAGGACATGGGCGGGAACAGCCGACAGCGACACAACCGCCACGGCCGAGATGGAGGAGCTCCAGCACCTGGAAGTCTGGAGAAAAGGATAGAAGAGCTGGAGAGGGTAAATAGACTGACCTCTGTCATATCAAGTCATATTACTAGTTGAACTTGATCCACATAAACATAACCCAAGAACATTATCATTTAAAGAAATGTTGCATTTCTTAATTTCTAGGAGTTTACTTAAAAAAGGTTAACATTCGCCTTAAAACTTAGATGTGTTTATTTCTTATAGACACATAAGTGAGTAAATGTAAGAGTCTGCTCTCATTCAGATGAGTCAGAATACACGTGTTGGCAGTTTTTATAGCTTCCCTGCGGTGATAAGGTCAACACCTGTTGTTCTTGGCAGTCCTCTAAGTCCTTACCTATCAAATGAGCTTAATATTTACTGACAATCTGCTGATTGTTTTGCTGTGGATTACTAGAGTTTATCTAATTCTTGAGGATTTAGGAGACTTTAAAATAAAAGAAGTTTAAGTTGGTTCTTTTCAGTGCTTCATTTTTATTTCTTCTTTTTTAAAATTTAATTCTTATCTCCATTTTAATAGCACATATAGTAGTCAATATCATCTCCTAAGAGATTTGCACATTTCATTATAATGAAGTTTAAGTAAGATGTAGCGAACAGAGGAGGGTGGTGAGTGGAGATTGGGTTAGCGTGGCAAAAAACTTAACTAAGGGAGGCCCAGTTGAATTACTCAGATATCCCAGAATATTGGTAACAATCTGACCTCATAGTTCAAATTCACTTTTCCTAACCCTTTTGGGGGAGAAAAAAAAGTGAATATGCTTGTGGTCATGGTGGATTGCTAGGTGGTTATTGACCGATCTTTAGGCTTGAATGGCTTGGGCTTCACCAGGCGGTTGCCAGGTAGTCTCAAAGCTGGAAGATCGGACAAGGCCAGGAAACTTAAGTGTGACGTCTAAATTGTTTTAGCAAATGCAGCTGTTTAAAGCCGGATCGGTCTAACACAAAAGTTTACGCACGGGTTAGATGCCCATGCTAAAAATGAAATGTCATTTAAGTCGATCAAAGATCAGCGATTGAGAGTAAAGCTGAGTTTCTAGACTTCTCTGGGTGTTAATAAAACCACGTTCATCCCCAGAAAACACAATGGAGATCTAAAATTGCTGAGGTAACATCAGTTATTGACATCTATCAAAATTCTATTAGCGTCTCAGTGCATCGTGAGTCAAGGCTGTATCTTTCGGCCAACTTGAAAGCCTCTATCAGTAGCACTTTGTTAAGATGAAATTCCACTTTGAGTCCTTTGTGCAGCTGCCCAGGTTCTAAATTTTCTGGCTGGAAACTGTGGCTCTGCACTTACAGAAATTCTCCTCAGTGTTGTTGAATAGATGACCTTTCTCAGTACAGATATGTCTTTTCTTCCTGCACAGCTCCTATCAGCCACTCAGCCTCTCTCTGTTCCTACTGTAGAAACTCAGCTTGGAATCAAATGTCACTTGGGTGGCCTTATGAAAAGTCGTACCTGCTGTGACTTCAGCGTGAAGCGTTTCACTTTGTCAAATGTCCAGAAATCATATTTCACACATATTTTTGTCGTTGTTGTTTATTTCACTTTTCAGTCCAGATGCAGGTCTGCTCATATAAGATAGCTGCACCTAAATCTCAGACTTCAATGAGACTTTACGCTCTCAGTGGGCAGCTGTGGGTGAACTGTGGGGCTGTGTGGGCAGGGCACACCGGCACCACCCCACAAAGGGCCTACAGCTGTTTTGCCCTTTAGGGCCCAAATGGGTATTCAGTGAACCATTCCACACTGAATACTCACAGAATTCCCATGAGGGCGCTATTTAGGCTTGCTATCTTGGAGCCCATAGCAATTTTGCCTTTTTGGCCCCCAAGAGGGAACTCTGTGGCTAACCCACTGTAGGTTACCCATGGAAAAGCCACAAAGGGGCCCATTGCGGTCACCATAAAGATTTTCTTTGGCCAAATAGTTTATGTACCTGCTGTGGTAGCCTTTTGTGAATAAGTAGTTTTTTTTTTTTGTTTTGGTTGTTTGTTGACTTTGAAGGACGTTCTGGTCAACACTTCCTACTAGTTGGTGACAGTAATTCACCATGGGGCACATGTGGGCCCTGGATGGGGCGCCACTAGAACAGCCAAAGCCTAGAGTGGGTAAACCTTGGGCTTAAAGTAGGTGCCCCCCTTTAGGCCTATCTCTGCTTAGTTTGGGCCCCACAGTGCATTTTACTCTAGTACAAGGCCCACTGTAGGCCATGTGGGTCTGCCTACAGTGGCTGCAATCAGGCCCTAAGGGGGGGATGTTGGTTGGTCATTAGATCGTAGGTCCTTGCTTAAAGATAAGAGGTGTTTGTTAAAGACTATATAGAACTTTCATAGAAAAAACCAAAGCATATACAGGTTTCATTTAGAACTAGAACCAACATCGTCCTTTGTGCCCAAAATGCTTTGAGCAGATGTAATATCAGCAAACAAGAAACATCCTGGGGAAGTGGAAATACAATGAAAATCTCATATTCAACCAATATTTTGCAGATTGGTTGAGACCCATAATTTACAATGTTCTGGGGCACAGTGTATTTTGTGCAGAAGATTTTTTAATGTTTTCACAATGAACAGTATCCCCAGACTCAGTTATTGTGAGATGGCAGACTTTGAAGCATTCAGAAGAAAGCCACTAAAGGAATTTCAGCTGGTATTGTTGCATTTTATGAGAGAAATAAGAGAAATGTTTGTCCAGGTGTCTTTGAGAGGAGATACAATGCTGCACTTATCTATAGTAGCTTTAAAAGTCACCTTATGCCACCTTTGACTATTGCCATCTACTGTAGCTGCACAATACTTTTTTTTTAAAGGCAATTTTATGATTATCTGGAAGAGCCAGAAAGTGAAACTACAAAGTCCTTGTTTAATCTTCATTTCCATGATAAAATAGCAGCAGTTTGAAAATGTGTGCACATTAACTTTGGGTTTATGTGATGTGCATACAATCTTTGTCTCTCTCAGGAAGGCACAATATCCATTATTTCACTGTGGCTGTTAGAGGAGGCGGACAAGAACACGCTGGCTTTTAAGTACAATTTGAAAATAACACAAAAGTACTATATAAAAGAAACTATTAATGCATTGTTCACTGACAGTCTGCGTGGATTTATTATTGTGGGTTTTTGAAGAGTCTGTGGAACTGGGAAATGGAAAATTACATACATTATTGAAAAAATGTCATCTTACAAAAAGTCGATGCAGTTGACTGTTCTTGACGCCTTTTTTTTTTAATACCAAATGTTCCTGCAAGTAAAAATGTTTTCAATAAAGTAATCACTTTCAGTAGAGCAGTGCATAGGCTTGTTGATTTTTCTTTCTTTCTTTCTTTAACTGGTAAATGTAGCTGCTTCACTTTTGCTTTTGGCGCTTTCGCCTTTGTCAGATGCAAAATAAAAAAGTAATTGCATGTTTTTCAGAAAGTGAATTTAAATATACAATGAAGGTAATTAGTAACGTGATTGGGTATGAAAGGAGCATTCCTGGGAGTTTTTCATGAGTGGAAGGAATTCACAGCTTTATGAGTGGCTATGGTGAAATAGTTCTGCAACTAAAAATCATCCCTCTGTTTTTTATTCTTTGCCCATCCAATTCGGGATTGCAGGTGTGCTGGAGCCCGATCCAAGCTGTATGATAGGGCAAGAGCCATGGAGCAATCTGGCCTGGTTGCCAGAGCTGACAGAAATCGTCGTACTTGTGACTAATTAACCTTACAAGTATATCTTTGGAGTGTAAGGGTAAGCCTGAATACCCAGAGAGAACTCACCCTGGCACAGGGAGAACATGCAAAGGGTTGCAGAGAGTTTCATAATATTAAGAATCCAGAGTAATCTCTGTATGCATTGGCCATAAACTGAGAGTCCTCAGTTGGTGCTGCTTTAAAAATAGTTGTGGAAAATCACTGCATGGGCTCAGGGTCACTTATGAAAACACCTGTTAGTGAACACGGGTCAGCACTGCACCCAAAAGAAAGCAGTTTCATTTTAGCAATCCTTACTTTTGCAGCCTTTTGTTGCCTCTGTCCTAACTTCTGTTAGATTACCATCATGAAAATGTGTTTCTCATGAAACACACAAATGTCTCCCTTCTAATCATTTGCTATGTTTTCTATGTTCTTCTGTGAATAAAATATGAGTTTAGAGATTTGCATCATTGCAATCTATCCCAATTTACTGGATTTGGGTTGTATTTGTCTTGATTAACTTCATTTTGTTTTCCCTTTCAGACAGCAATGCTCCAGGGCAAGTGTTTCAGTGTATGAAATTCTGAATGTAGTATAGCTAAACTAATTACAGTGCAGATTTCCTGGTACACCTTAATGTGGATTCCACGCACTGTTTCTTTGTGAAAATATTTGCCTTTCATGTAACTATGTGTGCAATCTGTGTGCGTTTTCAGGAGCTGGCCAGAGAGCGTCAGGAGAATGCCAGGTTGCTGAAAGCCTACCAGGACAAAGATGATCTCATTGGGAAGCTGAAGGAGGAAATCGACTTGCTGAACCAAGTGAGTGCAGCCTACATAATTTTCTGCTCTGATGTCTGATATTTTGAGTGTTCCTTTGTGTTTGCATGCGTGGGCGGCTTGTGGGAGCTGTAATCATCATCTGGCATTTTACTGGCCTTGTGTGTAATAGCTATGTGTTTTTCTACACTGATTTTTCTTGCAGTCTATCAAAAGTTGGACATAAACATACTTTTTTATTTTAAGATTTATATAACTTGAAACACAATGGGGGGGAAAAAACTTACTGTAATTTGCAATTTAAACACTCCAAAACACAAGTAGTCGAAAGTATTAAAAGTTGTTGTTCGGTGTGGCAGGTAGGTTTATGTGTAACTGATTCATCAATCGTAGTGTGTATCACTGAGCTGTTTTTTGTCAGCACCGTGAGTCGTCTTGGATGAACAGCGATGGAGAGGGATTCCTGCTTTGGTTTTATGCAAGTAGTTTTTGTTGAATAGAGCAAAAAAGAAGGCGATCAACCAGAAAGAAATGATGACGTTCATTGAAAATTGCTTTTTTGGACTCTGGAGAATGAGTCTGAACGGGTCTTTTACCGTTCAAACCCCTTTAAATGGAAACTTTCAAAGTGAATTTTTTTTTACTGTGTTATTTAACAGGCAAATCAAAACGGTAAAATGCAGCCATGGGCCAAAGTAGATGAACAGTAAATTACAACCTAGCCAATTTCAGCCAATCACTGTGGTATTACAATCAGCAACCATTTACTATAAAGTGACTTTAACAGTTGGGCTCCACATTCAAAAATAAAACTGAAGTTCACTTTACACCTCCGGGTTAACTTTGTTGATTACAGATTTATTTTAATTATTGGGTTAATCTACAATCAGCCATAGTTTCACCTTTTCACACATTTACACGTGGTAAAAATTATTTCATAATGGTTGTAAAACCACATCAATGTGAGTGCAGCTGGTCTTGGCCTCGATGGATAGCTTCCCCCATAAACGTATGGCGGGTGATTTAGCCATGTATTTTTTTTTTTAAATAACTCTCCAATTTATTTTATGTGACTATTACACAGCTTAATAGTGCATCATTGGATAACTGGAGCTTCTGTTTGCTTTTCATTTTGCTTGATAACCAGCCTACTACATAGACACTACATAGAAATACATTAATTATGTTTAGGTAAATATTAATTTTGTGCATATTCAACAATCCATTGGTTGATAATATAATTAATATTATGGCATGCTGTTTGGTTGTTTTGTACAATCTTTCCAAATGAACTATAGACATAGTGGACGTATGTCTGTGTATCGCATCTATACAGTTTACAAAAGTAGCTTGCTAAGCTCACTAACTGTTGTAACCTTAGGCAACCCACAGCTTCTCATCCCATTAAGGTAACATCTGGCTCTAAAAATAAAGCGCATAGCAGTGACTGTCTATTAACTTCGAGAGTTCATAAGAGTAAGATCCAGTGGGCGATCTCACACTCTATGGAATCTCTTCTTTAGCTGCAAAACTGCGTGAAGAGCAAAGCAGAGGAAATAATAATAAAACCTACTTTCACTCCCAACTCTTCAGATTTGGAAGCTTGGTCTTCCTTTGTGGAGCATT
Source organism: Hemichromis elongatus (assembly GCA_015108515.1). Lineage (NCBI taxonomy): Eukaryota > Metazoa > Chordata > Actinopteri > Cichliformes > Cichlidae > Hemichromis > Hemichromis elongatus. The sequence goes on along the minus strand of VUQR01025897.1, from coordinate 19,640 downwards.
TTGATGTTACATGTTAACAAACTCAGACTTATGTTTTTTCAGAACATTTGCTTATGGTGTATAATATTGCTATAACGTGCGTGCGTGCGTGTGTGTGTGTGTGTGTGTGTTTCATGGTATCATTGCCAAGATACATCATGGTTACATCCGAGATTCCAGTAATATTGACAAAATGTTTGTATTTGAATGACTACGAACGAGAATGGGTTTAATTAGACTAATTTTATTGTAACGTCATAAACTAAGGCCTTTTTTAAAACAGCAATGAAGAGATGCATGCTGTTTTTGACTGTGTGGTAAAATCTTCATGGCAAAAATGATCAATCAAGTCAATCAAATATGAACTTATAGGCTGAACGGGTATTAAGAGGCGATCCAAATGGGGTCGAAACACATTAGTAGATGAAGTGATAATATTGAGTGTTTAAAAAGACAAAAAACACCCATTTCTCACTGAAAAATAGAAGATCAGGGAAGATCAGTTAAGACACGAGAATGGCAAGACGAGCGATAATAAGTGCTGCTGCTGCAATTATCGTGAGAAGAGCTTTCGACAGATCTCGTAACTATCACAGTCTGATCATTTCACACTAAAGTGAACTCAATAGCAGGGGTCAGGTGTGCTTTCACATTTTGCTTGATGGGTTGGAAAGTGTTGTTTGGGTTTTTTTTGTTGTTTGTTTTTTTCTCTCCCCCTTTTTCGCCAAATGCTGCACGCAGGGTGAGAAACATGTTGGCGGATGGCTTTACATCCGTAGGGAAACCTCTCCAAACCTTCTATACTTGCAGCTTTTTACTGTGTTTTCTGGATCGAGAGTCTGGTGGGAGGAAAACGGTGTGCTTTTTTTAATTGCTTGCTTATTATTTAAATGCTTTTGTCATTATCAAACACACTGCCCAACCCACTGCAAACACAAAAAAGAGCACAATATACAGGACGCATCATACTGATAGCATCACATGGAGGAGCGGTTGGCCATAAGAGAAGTGATTTATCCAAGGATGGATAACGCAGGGAGAGCCATCAGAAATGTCCCTGAGAGAGGCTCCTGCAGGGCCTGATGTTAAAGCAGGAGATAAGAGTTGATCCAGTCGGCGGTTCTGCAGAGTAAGATTGAACCCTCAGTCACTGTAGAAGTTTATTTGGAAGAGAAAGAAAAGATAAAGCTCAACTGCTGGACGTCTTTCTCCCCACTGCTATGCTTTGAAAAGAGGGTCTTGCAGAAAGTTCAGATCTGTGAAAGCTCAGAGTCGTGCCATAAATACTGATGGGCTCATCTAATGATAAAGCTAAAGAGCAGGTGACAGCTATCACATTTTTGAGTCTTTAAAGTTTTCAAATGTTTTAAATTTGCTAATAAAATTTAAATCAACTGTATTTATTCTTTAACTGTGTTCGCCGTCTCGCCCCTTGGGGATAAATAGAGTCTCTCAGATTTTTATTCTGTCTTGGTGCAACAGAAGGGAAGAAAACCCCACCTTTCTCTTGTTAGTGTCTCACCTTACGCTAGTCTTTACATCCATTTTTTGCTACAGAGACAGCAAGCTGTGCGTAAACCTGTGACCTCCTTAATTTGACTTTTTAAGTCCCTGCAAGTGTTGTTCAGCTCATTCCCAACAGTCATGCAATCATGGCCGGTGATGGAAGAAACTGAAAATGAGGAGTGTCACTTTGATGAGACAGCGCTGTGGCGACTTAGAGCTTCTCTCATTTGCAACTAATTGAAGCTGTTAATGTCTAATTTGTTGCTATCAAGGCAGCCCAAATGCAAGGGAAGGGGGGGCCTGGCAGCAAGCAATGCTCATTTTAACTCTCAGACGAACACTCCACAACCTGATCAGGCCTCTCAGCGGTATAGAGGCAGGGTCTTGAATATTTATGTGGTTAAATGGGTCCTGATGGAACTAAACAGAGAGACATGTGTGTGTTTTGCCCTTTTCACAGGACCTGGATGACATCGAAGATGAGAATGAGCAACTCAAACAAGAGAACAAGACTCTGCTGAAAGTGGTAGGCCAGCTGACGAGGTAGAACCAGATCCGGCACAACAACCCAGCAACTCTGTCGTCTCCCGTCTCCGAACCAGCCTCCTGCTCTGGGTCAAGTCCAGCAGGGTCACCTTTATCTGTTTAAATCTGTGTTTTTGTCTGTTAGAGGTGAGACTGTAAATCAGCTGTCATCTGAGGAGCACAGCCTTAAAATACATCCCTCCTATCTGAGGAGGATTTATTCCAGTTGTTGTGAAAGCTGAACTGAGTGGTGGGGATTTTCAGTTATCCTATACATATTATATGTAAATGTATTGTATATAGGCCATTTAGATTGTTCATTTTTTTGATTTCTGATAAGGTCTTTAAAAAAAAAAAAAAGACACAAAAATACATTGAATGTATGAGTTGCAAAAACAAGCGCGCACAAAGTCTTTTCAAACTTTGGATGCTAAAATCTCAGTTCAGACACCTCCACAAACTACACCCAACACTCACCGAGGTAAACCGAAAAAGATTTCCATTGTTGCAATGTTTGAATTGTGTCTGAAGCCAGTGCAGTGCTGCTGTTTAGGACCAAATCCAATATAATTATTGCTACAGTATCAGCAGCCAAAGTGGGCATAGTGCCTTGCATTGCTTGTGAGATTTTTTTTTTTAAATATCATTTTTTTTAAATGGTTAAAGCCTGGTGCTTTATAGATGGACACTGGTGCCAGATTTACAATAACTTCCAATAACTTTTTGGTACATCTTAATCCTGCAGGGGCTAATCTGAAAAATATAAATATATCCCATTTAAACAATCAGTTTAAAAATAATAGCAATAATACGCTTTACTCATTTCAATGTCGACATCTCGAGTATTAAACCTGACACCTATGAAACGTCTTTGGGTAAAATCCTTGTCTATCATGTATGTGGATTCTTTTTCTTAAAAGATATTTTGCTGATGTTTACAAGTTCAGCCTTTGTAATATTTAATAGATGCTTAGTATGGAGTGTTCTGGATCTTTAATATGCGGTTTAAACAGAATTAATTGGCAGTTTGAAAATTGTGAGAGCAAAACTGAAGACACTGCTCAAAATGTGTTCTTGTAAGAAAAACGTCTTTGTAAATCTAAAAGTTCTGTTTGTGAATTCAAACGTTTTGCTTCCTGTCAAGGTGACCTACATATAAAACTGGTTAGTTTCATAGCAAAGATGTTATTTTGACCTGTTTCATGCAGGTTGCTGTTGTATAATAATCTGTATAAATTGGCAGCAATTGATATTGAATGCTAGGATTGAAGTACTGAAGTTGTGACTAAACGGATGTTTGCTGATTTTCTATTTTTGGAAAACAGTATCAGTGCTCTCTCTTTACCAGGGAGGTTCCTTGCAACTAATTTTACTTGTCACTTAAATGTGATGGGGAACAAAAATCTGAATAATAAAGTATTTTAAGAGTCATTTGAAAGTCTTTAAATTCTTCAGCAATGTGCCTTTATTTAAAAAATGTACTAAAATGTGTAGCACTTTACGGTTTGACTTCAACACATTAGATCAGTTAGCTGAGTGTGGCTAAAGCTAGCACCAGCAATCGTTTCTCCTCTAGAGTCCACAAATCTTTTGAAATGAATGTAGCCGTGCAATGTTCTGGCTATGTGTCACTTTTATCTGATAGAGTGGATGTAAAAACATGAATTTTCTAGGTTCAGTTACTGCGTGATTAATACAGCGAGATCTTATTTTTTCACCTTACTTTTTACAACTTCCTGTCGTAGAGACGGAGACAGAGAGGGGTTGCCGCTATGCGTCAATGGTGAGCGGGTGTGTAACTTTTCGACGCAATGATTGAGTGGGACTGTACATTGAAAAAATTAGGCACTCTCAATATTTTGATTGAGAGTGCCTAGGTCGGCATTGTTTAGGCCAAAGTCACACAGGCCTAGAGACCAGTCGATGACCACCCAGTAACCAGGGAATCCTGGTAACGAGGGAAAAATTTGGTGGTTGTGGAGGGTTGCCTGTTAGGTCTTTTGGTGAAATTCGTAACAAGGAATTGATGCACTAAAGCGGCTGTGAAACAAACCAGAAATGGAGACCATTTACTTTTGTTGGTTTCAGCAGTAAGGCACAACCATTATTTTGAAGGTGCCTTTCATGTTTCCGTGTAGGTCCGAGCTGTGAGATTCAGGTCAACAGCAAGCAAAGCTTCTGCTTTTATAAACGGCACATTTGGATTAACAGTTTAAATGATAAATTTTACTTGCACCTAAATTATTTTTAGGTCTAATATCTTCAGTTTGCCTCTATTTTTTTTTTTTTATTGTAAAGCTGCTGTTTAATGACACAAAAGTAACTCCATATTTTACTTCTATCTGCCTTCTAAAATGTGTGGGGTGAGTTATAGTGCTTTTTTTTGTTCGTATGATAACAAAATGAACTGAAGGAGCATACTGTTTGAAATTCATCTCCTTTGTTTACTCAAGGGAACAGGCTTCGACGGTAGCAGAATTTTACTTTCTTATTTTCTTTAGCCGCCCCTCTCCCAGCGAGGCGGTGCACGGTGCGCTGTGGCAAATGATCTGTAGGCTCACTGCTTCCACATACATTCACATGTTTCGGGGTAAAAATCATCCCCACATAGACAGACACCACAGACCCATCTCTCTTTCCACTGCATTATGCATGTACAGAAGATTAAGTCATTTAATAAAAGTTTGATTATCTCTCTCCTCAGTCGACTCGCTTGTGTTCATTAAGACTAATTTGATGTGATGATACCGTGCCACTGAGTCGGTAATGCAATGTGACGGTGGCGGGGAGTTCAGTTCCTCTGCTTAGCTTTCAATACGCACGTACACACAGACACACACAGGGCTGATGATGGTTCAACATGCCAATCATCAACCTGGATGTGGCTGGGACACGAAAACCGCCATCAACCACACAACTTATTATACTGTTGAAACGCTGTTACTGTTGAAATTCCCTCACCTACTGACAGTTTAAGAGGAAAAAAATCTATACAGAAACCACATCAGGACTAATGTCAGCTAAATTTGCAGATAATAGCCTCTTTCAGCTGACGGAAAGTACTGGAGGCTCTCTTTATAATCCATATTAACATTTTTATGGAAACTTTTAGAGTTTGTCATTTGGAATAGTCACAGAGGGCACAGACAATTCATAACTTCCTTTGGTTTGTCACAATAAGCTTTTAGTCTGCTCTCAGCAGTACTGTCAGACCTCCGCTAAAGTTCAGGCAGCATCAGAATCCTTTCTGTCTTATCGGCACTCAGTAAATTACAGTGTTGCAAAAATGGCTTGTCAGCAGGTCTTTGTATAGATCTTGTTTTTTGTTTTGGAGTTTTGCAAAGAAATGCCATTCCCTCAGCAACATTTGGAGAGAGGCAATGTGGACATCTTGTAGAGTGGCTAAAAACAGATGGCTGTGAATGTTGCCATTATGCAATCTACTGTAGCAACCAGGTAGCTCTAGATGTTGAGGCCACATTGCTTTCCTGGAATTAAAGAAGGTAAATAAAAGTATATTCCAAAAAAAAAAATAAATTAAAAGCTGTACCAAAAGTCCACTCCAGCTTTTGCCTTCATCACTTAGTGGTGCTAATAAGTGAACGAGTTATGAGAAAATTGGTGATATAAGAGCAACAACTCTTTAATGTTCTCTTCCCAGCCTACTAAAAAAATAATAAGACGTGAGCTAGTATAGCATTAGCAGGATGCTAATACTGCACATTTAATCACCATTAAAAAAAAAACAGTGTAGCTTATAACTGACATTTAAAAATTAAAGTTAGCCAAAGCAGACACCAAATATTATAGTGTTATATTGTCTATATTTAAAAGCTGCATTGTTTCAAATGCTTTTCCTCCCTATAGTAGCTTGGTAACCAGTGACGGGAGTAACAGCGTTACTTTTTTCAGTAACGAGTAATCTCACTAAATACTATTTCGATCGTTACAACGCCGTTGCAGTTACTAACAAGAAAACGCGATGCGGTCGCGTTACTATTTCAGTTGCACGGAAGTATCTGGGCGCTACAGCTTTAAGCAGCTGGGCGCGCTCCCGCGGACGGCAATCACTTTCTGACACAACACCTGAACAATCGCATGAGCGCTGCTGTTTGACTGAGGAAGAATAAAGTAGTCGTGGTAAGCCAATCACATGACCACTTCAAGATGCCAAAGCAACAAGGTGATATATACCAGTTTTAAAATTGTGCTGATAGGCCACGTAGAACCAGAGTCATGATAAACAATATATACGAGGTGTTTTTTCCTGAATACCTTCGTCATGTTTACTGTCTAAGGACAGCGCTAGCAAGCACTCTCTCCTAATGACCAAAAAATAAAAAAGCCCTTTTTCGAGTTGGTGTAAAAATGTACAATGTCGACCGATAAAAAAATGATATGGCAAAATGACATTTGTTTTTTTAGGAAGAGGGGGAAGTTTATGAGTGATGGCGAAAGAGAGAGAGAGAGTTTTGAGATGTGAGAGATTTGTGACGTTGTTTGGAGTGTGTAGTTAGTGTGTAGTGCAGTGGATAGTTCTGTGTTGTGTGTCAGAAAAATGAGGCGACTGCTGTCTCCAGGTAGAAACGGGAGGAGTGATCCAGATAACCTTAAAAATATTCTGCAGTGGATTAAACACGAAAGAAAACCATTAGTCAACATATGAACATTACCTGATGCTGCTGAAGTGAAGCAGAGCAAAGTTACAGAGGTTTTATTCGAGACACAGATAAGTGTTTTTCAATTTTGCATAATTTTAAAAAGTTTACATTTGTTCAGTCGCCTATTGAACAGTGAGGCTTTCTTTTCGGAAGTAAGTAAAAGGAAAAAACAACGGTAGACTTGTGCGTAATAAGCAAACGAATAATGCAGAAAACAGATTTTTAGATTGGAAACTGTTCTTGAAGTACACAGAGAGAGAGAGAGAAAGAGAGCGCAGTGCCTGAAGTGTGATTTTATCGTGGTGGAAGCTAAACAGCAAAAGTCAGAGGGAACTGATGACGATGTTTATGTGAAGCGTAGGTTGGATCTTGTTT
>VUQR01025897.1:0-12390 GCA_015108515.1 Hemichromis elongatus | reverse complement strand
AGAAATGAGGCTTTCTTTTCGGAAGTAAGTAAACGGAAAAAACAACGGTAGACTTGTGCGTAATAAGCAAACGAATAATGCAGAAAACAGAGATTTTTAGATTGGAAACTGTTCTTCAAGTACACAGAGAGAGCGCAGTGCCTGAAGTGTGATTTTTATCGTGGTGGAAGCTAAACAGTAAAAGTCATAGGGAACTCATGACGATGTTTATGTGAAGCCAAATGTGAAGCATAGGTTGGATCTTCTTTTGCTGCTGGTTCAGTCAATATTGTTTGGAGAGAGATCAGACCTACAGCTTCAGAATCTAGCGCAAAAAGGACGTAAACACAAAGCGCGCCGACGGACCAGAACGAGTGAGCTGTCGGCTTTCAGCCCCGACCGTCGGGTGAGAAAGCCGACAGCTCTCTCGTTCTGAACCGTCGGCGGGTCGGTGCTTTGTGTTTCGTTTGTGTTTCGGGTTCCCAGTCTGGAGGAAGAAAGGAGAGCCACACAATCCAAGATGCTTGAAATCCAGTGTTAAGTTTCCAGAGTCTGTGTTGATTTGAGGAGCCATGTCAAATGCTGGTATTGCTCCACTGTGCTTTATTAAGTCTAGAGTCAACACACCTGTCTACCAGGATATTTTACTGGAGCACTTCATGCTTTTTTCCACAGACAAGTTTTTTTTTTGGATATGCCCACTTCATTTTCCAGCAGGACTTGGCACCTGCCCACTGCCAAATGTACCAAAACCTGTTTCAATGACCATGGGATCACTGTGCTTGATTGGCCAGCAAATTCACCTGACCTGAACTCCACAGAGAATCAATGTGGCATTGCCAAGAGATAGATGAGAAACATGAGACCGAACGATGCAGAAGAGCTGAAGGCAACTACTGAAGCATCCTGGTCTTCCAGAACATCTCAGCAGTGCCACAGGCTAATAGCATCCATGCCACGCCGTATTGATGCAGTAATTTATGCAAAAAGGACCCAAACCAAGTGCTGAGTACATATGCATGATTATACTTTTCAGAGGTCTGACATGTTTCTGTTAAAAATCCTTGTTTTGTTGATTTCATGTAATATTCAAATTCTCTGAGCTTTTGAATTTAGGGTTTTAATAAGCTGTAAGCCATGATCAACAAAATTATAATAAATAAAGGCTTGACATATGTCGCTTTGCATGTAATAGCTCTATATCATATATTACTTTCACCTTTTAAGTAGAATTACTGAAATAAAATAAACACCATTGTGTAAACATGTGTAATATCCATATACTATTTTCACGTTAATAAGAGAAATGTAGTAATGTAGTTTGTCCGTTTCATTTGGAATATAACCACAAATAAAAGTTGGTTTAAATGAAAATACTTTCTCTCCCATTTATTTAATTTCAGAATTAATGAAAACGTTTCACAACACAAGCATTTTTTTCGATCGTTGCATTGAAGTCCCTCCACTTCCTCTTTCTTTGGTTCACAGTCATGTGATACGTGTTGCCTTCTCTGTGGCGTCGTCGGCTGGGAAGGATAAAGTTAGTTGAAAGTTTATACCTCTTAAGTCTTCTTGTGTTTTTAGACTAAACTCACAATGGCAGTGCTTTCGTTTGCGATCTCGATTTCCGTGATGACCATTTTTTGGGGTGTTGTTGGAGGAGTTGTGCCTTGGTTTATCCCCAAAGGACCAAACAGAGGGTGAGTTGGTTAGCTTCGCTGTAGCCTCCGACTAGCTAAAACAAGTCGACTTACGGTTTTTTTTTTATGTTAACGTTGTATATTTTTCTTGTTTTGTTTTTTAAATAAAAACAGGTGAGGTGTGCGTGAGCTAAATTTAATGTTGGTGTTGTCTAAAACTGCTTATTACACTTACATGTTACTTCTTAACCCTGTTAGCTACTTTAGTTACTAAAAGTTAGAGTTAGCTTACTAAAGCTAATTTTACTCTGGCTTCGTGCTAAAGTTGCTCACATCTCTTAGTTGCGAATGCTGCTCTTCTATTTGGGTACATAATTAGACCATTAATGGACTCAGTGTCTGTAAAGTATGCCAAAGTCAGTACAGCTTCCTTTATTTGTCTGTTTTCCATTTGCATCACGAGATCCTGTTTATGAATGTGGATGAATGGCTGGATGTGTTTTAAACCCCAAACCTCGCAGACATTGAATATTATATGTGATGTTTATATATTTAAAAATGTATATTATTTTCCCCACAGTGTGATAGTGACGATGCTGGTGCTAACTGCGATCTGCTGCTACCTTTTGTAAGTATTCACCATCCTGAGCCCTTTTTTCTTTTTACACACACACACACACACAGTGGTACTATATTTAACTAAAAACAATAGAGGAAGCTTGCAATGAATCATGTCTATAATATAAATGGTTGAAGTGAGTAAGTCGTTTAAATATATGAGAAGAACCATCTTCTTGATAGTTGATTAATGCATTTGGATGATAAAAAATTGGTCTTCTTCTGTTGCTCTAAATGTATTGATGCACGTTGCTTAAAATTAAAGCAGACCATACATATTGTATTACAGTGATAAATTATTTACATTCACAGTTTTTGAATGCATCCGGTTATGTTACATGCCGGTGGACAAAAGGGGGCAGTATAGTCACAGTAGTGTTGCAGCCATGTGAGGTTAGTCTCCCAAATGCCCCCCATTCTTGGTGCTGTTTAGAATAAACCAGGGAGCTGGTTGCAGTGTCGTGACAAACCTTGGTGTTTATTCCAAATGATCTTTTTATTAGAGAATATGAAGTGAGTGTTTTGCTTGTGATCTTGATGGTGTCCTTTCTGTTCATTCAGCTGGTTGATAGCCATTCTGGCTCAGCTGAACCCGCTGTTTGGGCCTAGCCTGTCCACTGATGTCATTTGGTACCTGCGCTATCACTGGCCTTAATTTGCTTTTCTGGGGCTCCAAACCCTGAAGGTAAGCTTAAGACTATACCTACATGCTGCTTTTACGTGATATTTTAATACTTGACTGGCTTACCTCTAATGTTGTGTTATTGTTTTCTCAGCAGCAGAGGACCTTACAGTGCTGCACACCAGTGAATGTTTGCCATTGCAGAGATCAGTTGTCCCCAATTGCCTTAAAACTGTGTGATTATTGAGTGGCACCAGTGGCTTGTGTATATAATGACTCCCAAAGTGCTGTGAGATCTGTGTGGATGTGCTGTACCCTAAATTAAATTAACATTTCCTTGTTGCAGTTTTGTTTATATATTATGCACATTGTGTTCAACAACATTGTTGGCATGAATGGTAGTATTTGTGTGAGTGTCTGTATGTGTGAAATTTGTGTCGGCTGGTTCATCAGATAATTAATAAAGGAATAAATAATTCATAATTAATTGTTGTTGTTTGTAATTATTTAACTCTTCAAATATAAATGTTTATTTCTACAAAATCACTTATGTTGAAAGTCATTTACACATTAAACACATTTATGTCACCTGAGTATTTTAATAGACCATAGAAAGTGTTGTTGGTTTTTTTTTTGTTTTTTTTGTTTTTTTTAGTTTATCTGAAAAAATGCCCCCATAAAACACGTCAAACGGCGACGTTAACGTACAGAGTTCAAATTGGCCTCTTTGCTTTCCGTAGCTCCAGCCGGCTACGTTGGCAACATGGCGTCGTCGGATGTCCACGTCCGAATATGCGAACAAGAAATACTCAAATACGACTTGGAAATTAAAGCTCTCATCCAGGTGCGAATATTTCTTTGGTAAGACTTCTTAGTGCTGCGACAGGACACGTTATTTTTGGAGCCTGTCACATAACGGCCAGATTTTATGAGGCATAGCGACCGTCTCCGAAAGCCGGAAGATTTTCTATCAAAGTTAAAAAGAGGCAGTAGAGAAAGAATATTTTCAGTCAAGTTTTTATGAACAAGATATTGTAATAATAATGTAGCAAGTGATTTCTGATATATACCAAAAAATGACTGCCGATATTTAAACGGCTGTAAATGATGTTGTCACAATGTAGGAGTCCCAAAGATCCTCCCAAAACAGGTTATTTCTTTATTTTCTTCTACATTATTATATAATGTACATGTAATAATGTACGTTATTATATAATGTAGAAGAGAAGCAGCTGCTATAATAATCATTATGATGCTTGGAAAATATGTCATTTCTTTATTTTAAATGTTTTTAAGTCCTGTTGACTACAACCTGTTTATCGGTAGTAAAAATAAATATTTCTGGAAGCAGGTATTTAAATGTTAAATATTTTTAAATGCAGAATTAACTTTACTTATGCCCCTAAATACAAATGTACCTTCAATAATCTCTTTCAAGTACTCAGTGGGCAGAAAAACAGTTCAATAAAAGGTGGACTGGAAAATCAAGCATTATTTTCCAAACATGTACCAGATCAAGTGTCTCATTTTTGCCACACCACTAAGCACGAGGCAGTGTGGGACAGTATTTGCTAGAAATCTATTCATGTTTTTTTAAATGATTAGGTTAAAATGCTGAACATTAAAATCTAAAAAATTGTCAAAAATATTAGAAAAGCTGGTTAATTTTGCAGGGAGCGGCAATAAATAAATACATTTTAAAAAATCCAAAGTGCAGGAAAAAGTCAAAAATAGTTAAACGGTCTACAAAGATGCAAATTCCACAGTTCAGCTTGAGAAAGCAGTGCTAATATTCAGAACAGCTGTTGTTTCAACATGTGAACAGTATCAGCAGCTAAGCAATGAAATGTCATGACTTTTATCCTTGGTTTAACATTTTACCAGGATATCAGTGAGTGCACCGGGCCTCAAAGCAAGCTGACAGAATTAAACGGAGAAGTGAAAAAGAACTTCCTCAGTTTAAGATTACGGATTCAGGTGAGAGATTTTCCATACGTCACGTAATCTCAATTAATAGCCTGTGCATCAGTCGCTTGAATTTTTTTTTTTTATATAATTGTAAGCCCTTGTGGTTGTATTGCTTCCGTGTTAGGACTTGGAGCAGATGGCAATGGAGCAGGACAAAGAGTCAGACAAGCAAGCCTTGATGACTCAGGTAGAAGGCCACAGAAAACAGATGCTCAGGTAATGTCTTTAACCCACTTTAATGCTCTAAATGCCTACTTAATAAAAATGTTTATTGATTTTGTTTTGTTTTTTGGGTTTTTTTTTGTTGTATTTTTCACAGTAACCAGACAACCTGGAGGAAAGCCAACCTGGCCAGCAAACTTACAATCGACAACATGGAAAAGCAGGCGCTTCTTAATGGAGCTGATGATTCTGTGAGACAGAGGTGAGCTGGAGATTGTCCTAATACTTAAAGACCAGTGTAAATGTGATACATTCAGTTTACATACATTCTTTTTAAATCAGAAAGATGACCAAAGAGGGTCTGGCTCAGACCACTAGTGACATCACAGAAAATCTTATGAGCATCAGCCGAATGATGGCTCAGCAAGTTCAGCAGAGTGAGGAGACCATAACGTCACTAGGTTGGTGAATGAACATCTGCTGTGAATAAATGCGTTACCAAAAAAAAAAAAAAAAAGAGTATCCTGTTGTTTTGTCGTATATGCATTCTAGTTTACTGATAGTAATTTAACAGGTTACACTGTGTTAATGCACACACTCTGAATATAATATCTATTTATAGCAGTGACAAATGTATAGCCCCACATTTTTTTTTCTTTTCTGTCTAAAGCAACCTCCTCCAGAACGATCCAAGAGACAAACGATGAGTTTAAGACCATGACGGGGACCATTCAGATCGGGAGAAAACTCATCACCAAGTACAACCGGAGGGAGCTCACTGACAAGCTGCTCATCTTCCTGGCGTTAGCTCTGTTCCTCGCAACAGTCCTCTACATCCTAAAGAAGAGACTGTTCCCCTTCCTGTAGACCAGAACGTTCTCCCGTGAGCATGAATGTTACATTCCATCGTCAGCGGGAATGATTTAAACAACTCTGAATGCTCCGCGCCATGCTAGACGCATTACAGCGTCTGCACAGCGGAATGCGGACTGCTTACTTGACTAAACTGAGACACTGCTGAGAGTGAAATATTGTCCATGTAGAGGGAGAGCGTCCTACAGGCCTGCAGCTCAGAGGCAGACTAAAGGCAAAAAAATTATTTTGGCTTTAGGATGTAAGATGCATCTTTGTGTGAGGGGAAAAATGTGTGCGATTATCGTGAAACTTAAAAAAAGAAATGGTAGAATATGAGGTTCATCATGGTTTCACTTGGAAAAGAGAGAAAGAAAAGTTAAAAATATTAAAGAAGGGCGACTTTCACTTTTAGCTTCACCAGTTTTTTCTTGGCAAGTCAGTCACTGAACTGCTATAGTAGCATGATGCAGTGCTATTAATTACAGTTATTCAGAGCTATCAGATGACATCACATGTATATTTGGGATCAAAAGAAGGCCTGAACATGTTTTACGTCACCAATGGAAGCCAAGCTGTTCACCATGATCCAGTTTTCCATAATTACTGCCAATAACGTTCCAGCTTTAAATGTAAATGCTATTTATAGGAATGCACTGTGCAACTTACAGTACTGTAATCCGTAACGATGAATTAATGCTGTTTATGTGAAAAGAATATTTAAGTGCTTTTTAACTTTATTTGATTCAGGCGTAATTGCACTCACTGCTCACTGTGTTTTCCTACTTGAACACCACTCGCAGGGTGTAAATACACTTCTAACTGTCCCTGTGTTTATTCACTTGGCATGCAAATCAAAGTTAAAAGAAAACCCCTTTATTAAATGTAAGTGTTGCCACAGTCTGCTCCGTCTCTCCCCCTGTTCAAACGCGGCCGGAGCTCTGCAGCAGGGCAGAAAAGCTCTGAAAAGCACCAGCAGTGTTCACACTGGCAGAGATAGGACCGCATGCACCCTGCCTTTCTTCAGATAAGACCCGGAAAAGCAGATTATCCCGACCCGTTTCCCTCTCCCTTTCCAACGTGAGTGGAGGGTGAGGGGGGGAGGGATATTTTTAGGTTTGTGTGGCGCTGTTATCTGACGTCCCCTTTTCAACACCACAGAGGAGAGGGTGGCCAGAGAAGCTACATGACCTTGCCACCCTTTGCGCAATTGCCTGGCATTGCTGTTTCATTTTTATTATTTGTAAATGTCATCGCTAATTATTAATAAACACAGTGGCTCCCGTCTTTTGTAGTGTGTCTCAAATGTGCATTTGTGACTGTATTGTTTACAGTAAGATTGCAGACAATAGAGTATGTGTGGAGAGACCTGAGAGATGGCTAAGCATCTCTTACTTGTGTAAAGTGGTGGCAGTTGGACTGAGCCAATTTCTAGCCTGTTCATATAGCTGCACACTTAGACAAAGCCTTTGGCTCTCTGTCAAGCAAATTGGGCCATTCTTGCATTTAGCACCAAGATACTGACAATTGAGTGTTTGGGTTTGTATCTGGATAAGTGGGCAGAAGTCTCCGAAGGGTACACGACACCATACTGATGGTGTAAACACAGGGATCGGGTGGCTAATGGGAGACCTCGGCAACTCCACATTCATTTGGTAAATTTGACTTTACAGAGCCTTGGTGTCTTTAGTATTTACTTAAATTTGATACTGGGTGTATGTTCAGCTGAACTTGAATGGAACAGTAACAGCTCTGTTACAATTAAAGGGAAAAAAGGTTATATTATTGTAATTTTCAGTAATCCAGTGTACTGTCGAGAAATAGTTAAATATCACTGATTTGATCACACCTTGGATTTGCCCCCATGTTTCCAAGTTCAGCAAAAAAGGCTAGTGACTTTTAGGAATAAATACATGGTGCAGAAATTAAGTCATATAAAATTAATTTAGATAAAAACAGATAACTTGTTTCAGGTTTTCCTTATTAGAACCCGGTTTGAAACATTTTTAAAGGTCAAGGTCACAGCTAGTCCCAAAGTCTGTCCCAAAGCAACCTTATAAACACGTATAAAAAGTACATGCGGCTGACAGTGGGTTGTAAAAAAAAGTGTAAACGTTTAACAACCTTTTACCTTGTTGAAGTGTACTGAATGAAGCTTTCTAATAGGTACTTAAACAGTTTAACCAGACACAAACCATGGGGTAGACAGATGTCAGATTGATTTTTTTTATTTTTTTATGTGAGTCTTTAGCAGTATATATAATCCACAGGTCTGCGTTATATGTGCTGTTAAAATGATAGTTTTGTTTTTGGATGATTTGGTTTATTTCCTGCGTTTTTTATAATTTACAGTTAGATCACAGAACTAAAACAGACACAATGAGGATGTGGTTGTATGTTAAAAATTTTAATAATAATATTAATAATGGTAGTAACAACAGTAATATAGAATATATATACAATTATATCATATAATTACCTTGTAATTTGTTTTATTTTCTACCGAAAATACTTTTGGTAGCAAGAAATAAGTAATAACCACCTTAAAAAAGGTAAGGATAATAGAAAGTGAAATCTAAAAAAAAAAATGGCATTTATAATTTTGTTTTTCGCCCAAATTAAAAGTGCGCTGAAAATAATTGAAAATGTAACACGTTTAGAGAAAAATCTGGTGCTGAACTCAAACGGAAACTACGAGAAATAATTCATCAAATATAAGTAAATTACACAAACTCCTCAATGTTTTAATTCGTTGGTATACACGCATGCAGTCATGAAATCCTATTAAGGTAAATTAGCTTCTTTTTTTCTTCTTCTTTTCTTGTTTACCACGTCCTAATGCCGTGTAAGGAAGGAACCCCGTTACTGGAGGAGTATGTGTTCTGGACGTTACTGAAATCCCCTACCCCAAAGTTCATGTAATTGCCGTTGCTGGAGGATCCTTGCATAGTCTGCATTGCGGCTGCGGGGTAATTGCATGCATAGTTCGTGTTGCAGCTGGAGCCGGTGTAGTTGCTGTAGGCTGTGTAGTTGTTATAACTAAAATGGTTAATGTGACCCATACTGTAGGAAGGATTGTAGGTGGTCGCGTCGGCCGCGAGACAGGGCTTCCCATCCCTCACCAGCACCGGCACCGACACCCTCCTGGGCGGCGGCAGGGACACCATCTCCAGGCTCTGGTCTTGCTTCTGCCGCTTGCACTTGTACCTCCTGTTCTGGAACCAGATCTTCACCTGCGTCGGTGTGAGTTTGAGAACCCCGGCGAGGTGATCTCTCTCCGGGGCCGAAAGGTACCGCTGCTGTTTGAAGCGGCGCTCCAGCTCATACACCTGCGCCTGGGAGAAGAGGACCCGGGGCTTCCTGCGCCTCCGAGGCTTGGGCCGGTCCTGATCCTCGGCCTTTAAGTCCTCCACAGATTCTGACGGAACACTGAACTCATCTGATTAAGGCAAACACAGACAGAACAAGCACAAAGAAATAACTGAGTTAGACTTCTTCACAGTTTTAGAATTTGTATTTATATATACAGTACATATATTTTTTATTTCGCGCTGTAATAACGTTCGTAATAATTGTACAAGTTCTGGCAGATCGCCCCGACCATCCATGCGGCCAATCGGGCGTAATATGACTTACCCACAACGCTATGATTTGTGATTTCATGCCAAAGATGTCAATAATACTTTTGATTTTGTTACATTTTTCAGATATATTTTCAAATCAGTATTAAAGTTCACCAGCTTTCATTTATGTTTAAATTTCAAAGTTTTTTGTTTTTTGTTTTTTTACCTTTGTTCAGCAGCCCCCGTTTTTCTTGTATACTTACTTGTGGTACTTATTGCTTTAGTGCAGATAACATTTAGAGAATTCGTCATGTTTATTCAAATCAAAGCGCATGAGCATCCAGACCTATTTAACGGGCCTCCAAACTAAAGACAATCCTTTCTTCAGCTCACCTTTTCTTCTTTTCCCCTCAAACGCATCCGATTTTCCATCCTTATCTATTTCCATCTCCATGAGGGATTTGCCATAAAAGGTAGAAGCAAAGTTAAGTGCATTGCCTCTGCCGGCTCTGGAGTCCTGTGTGTCCTCTCCAAACAGCGAGGCTGCGGTGGACGAGATGTCCCGGAGAGGCTCCTGCTTCATTCGGCCCAGCATACAGGAGGAAGAGGAGGATGTCGCCACGGTGCAGCAGTCCATGCGAGAAGAAACGTCCAAAGAAGACGCCAGAACGTCATGAGTCTGCTCCAAGTTTAATATATCCTTTACAGAGAACGGAGTGGACGTGCTGGGGTTGGGAAACATTGCCAAAAAACAGAAAAATAAATCTGTTAATCTGTCACATGGAGGCCAAAAAGAAGTCACAAAAAAAAAAACAACCCTTTCCTTCTTGATAGTGTGTACTGGATTTACGTATACGTTTGGTATACCGGACTGTTCTTGAGTGAAGTGTGCATTTTGAATGTCAACTCTGACTCCAAACTTTTTTCTTGGCCCCTCTCTCTCCCTGCTTTCAGTGACGCAGAGAATGAGGGAGGGACAGGGGAATCCAGTGGGACCCTGAGCTCTGGTACTCCCATTTATTGACGTAAAGTGATGTCTGGTAGTTGGGCCTGATGTTGGTCATATAGGCCTATCTGTTAATTTGCAGCAAAGTAGCCTACCTAACCAGCCTTTATACTCTGCACAGAGAAAATCGGATTGCTGTAAATATTCCACTAAATCAGTACACCCTTTCATCCCTTTAGAAACACACCTTATTGTGCTTTGATTGGGGATGTCACTGGTTTATAAAGCTTCTAAATTAAGGATCCATCTCACCGGATAGTATTTAGCGCAGCTGTAGTCCGTTACGCACAATACAAGCGCCTTTCATGCTCCGGATGTTTATGAAGGTCTTCAACTACCAAATAAATAATTTATCTGAAATACACGTCAAAAAATTGCATTAGCGACCACTGAGTTGCATTGTTTAGCTTTTTGGGAGGAATTAAAATCCATTAATGTGCCTAGATTGTCGTCCGCGCGTGTGTGTTTGGGGTATGGGCCCGTGGCTTTTCCGGGGGGAAACAGAGCAGACAAGCGTCAAGAAGGAGGGAAGCAGAAAACAGGTTGGGTCCCTGAACACGGAACCTGAAACCAGGAGTGACACACTCTGCTGTCTGCCTCTAAGAGATTTTGGAGACGCTGTCTGTCTTATCGGGACGTGATAACAGATGACAACAAGCTCCCACCCAAGCTGCGGGCCAGGTTTTCCTAAAAAAAAGTGTCATGTGTGACACTTCTGTCTTATGGCAGTCAGAAAGTCCCAATTCATTCAGCTGGGTTTACATTTTTTGTGCATCCTCTTCGTCCTGTTAAATACAGGTACACTAAGCATAGCTTACAGGCGAATGAGATATCAATTAAGCATACCATCAGTGAATTCTTAATTTCACAATGATAATGTGGGCTATATGACTTCAGCTGCCAGCAGTGAAATGGAGACGGCTGTGCGTAATGACGCGTAACCTACATGGGTTTCCCCTCGCACCGTTGGCACTAAACCCTCTATTAATGCCTGTGGAGACGGTCACAGGAGACAGACAGTATTATCGTTTGTTTTATCTTCAGCGTTTAGCGCAGCCACGGGGTAAATGGGTCCCCCCGTCTCCGATCCAGCGATTGTGTTTATAGTTTTAAAGACTATTTGTGCGCCTCGCGAGCTGATGAATGGCCATAAAATCTTTCTCGGGCCCAGTGAGAGTCAACACTGGCCCGACTCTTGTCGTAATAATTGGTTAAATAAAGTAAACGCGCTTTAGGGAGGCTCAGGACGTGAGGGAAAAGTTTTCGACATGATTGATTTAGACTGCCCGTGCGCAGTTAGAATGTACGTTTCCCCATTTTTTATGGCATTAATTGCAAAAAAGAGATGTAAAGAAACGAGCCATATGCTGATGAACTGCAATTACCCGAAACTCTCAGTCTTACTGGATATTAACTTATTCTGTGAACTGTAAATTGGACATGACAGGTCTGGCATGTGTTTCATATCCCTAATGCTTCGTCCTGCAGAAGCAGCGCGGTCCCCTTTGACCTGTCTTTCTGCAGCACATCTCCAGCTCAGATAAAGCTTCAGATAAGGTTGCTTAAAAACTTCCGCTGCAGGAACGTGTGGGTATTTTGAGGGTTGTGTGTTAGAGGGAGGCTCACTGCATGTGTGTGTGTGTATGTGTGTGTGAGAGAGAAAGAGATAGCAGGTTTTTGGTGGGGTCTTAGATCGTGGGCTGGTACTCTCTGGCCTCGAGGCTTTTGGATAATTTAAATCCTCTTACTGCCTGATTATTTGAGATGATATATACTTTATTAATTCCGAAGGAAATTATGGGTTACAGCGCGAAAGTTGCGCTTTATATAATCGTTAACAATTAGATTACACTTTCTCCGTTAGCCATATTGCTCGACGTGTCAGAATAATGCAGTGGTGGACAGAGTAGGCCGATCCAATTAAAAAATGTCCTTCAGCTGACCTTAGCTGTGCGTGCATGTATGTGCTAAAGTAATCTT
>VUQR01025893.1:3641-24901 GCA_015108515.1 Hemichromis elongatus | reverse complement strand
GAACACTTCATAGACACCTCACCCTCACTACTGGAACTTCAACATTATGCACTCCATACTGTATATAAATGCCACTTGTTTTGCACATGTCCAACTACCAACCTCTGTATATTTTATATATTTTATTTTATTGTTTACTCTATTTAATTTGTAAAATATGTATACACACACACACACACACACACACGTAGAAAAACATATTTAGTATACACATCCAGTAATGCATACACTCTTATATTGTACATATATTTATTACTCTCAGATTTAGCCATTCTTATATTTTGCTTGTTTTGTATTATTGTATTTTTTGCACACCTTTGTTGTTTGTGAAGCTCGCAGACAAGAATTTCACTCATGTGTACTGTACCAGTGTACCTGCACATGTGATGTGACAATAAATGTGATTTGATTTGATTTAACAGGAATCGCGACATGACAGGAAATACTTAAATCCAATATCAAACACATCAGCTAAAGGAAGACAAACACAAAATGGGACCTTTTTTCGCTGTTTACAGCTTCAAAACAAAAACCTCACTATTAATAGGAAAATCCGCATAAAAGTCTTAAAAAAACAACAAACTATCCAGATATACTGGACAATGGAAAATATCATTTCTAACCACACAACTAAAACACCAGTTTCAGGCACTTTTTTCACTTTTGGATTTGTATAAGATAAGCAGCTCATTTCCGCTGCTTGTATCCGTGATCTCATTCTTTCGGTCACTACCCACAGCTCGTGGCCATAGGTGAGGGTAGGGACGTAGATCGACCGGGAAATCGAGAGCTTCGCTTTTACGCTCAGCTTTCTCTTCACCACGACGGACCAGTGCAGGACCCGCATCACTGTGGCCGCAGCACCAATCCGCCTGTCGATCTCTGGCTCCCTTCTCCCATCACTCGTGAACAACACCCTGAGATACTTGGACTCCTCCACTTGGGGCAGGAATTCGTCCCCAACCCGGAGTTGGCACTCCACCGTTTTCTGGCTGAGAACCAGCATACTTCTGCATTCAACCTAAAAACTCTTGGTTTTATGTAATCTTCTGCACTGCATTTTATCACTGGGCAATCTCACAAACTATTGCATTCTGTACAAAAACATGGGATGGTGTAATAAACACCAAGCTAAGGAAGGACTCAAACACAGTGCACTGTGAGGCAGGGCAGTCTGAAATTTAAATCTTTAATCTCTGCAGGGATCACGCATGGAGGCAGGCAGTGAAAGCAAACAGTGCAGGCAGGAGCAGTAAGAAAGTAAGGACCAGAAAACCCGATCAAGGAAAATAACAGTGACCACATGGAAGATGGACTGTAAAGCTGGAATACTGAGAGTGCAAGAGTGCTTTGGAATAGGCAAAAAATACACCCTATCTATTTTTGCCAACCACTTTTCCTTGGATTTAATGGAAGGTTTTATGAAGGGAAGAAAAGGTGTGAAAAAGGAATTTAAGAGGACTCAAGTAAAGAGAAACTCAGAGAATCTGACGACGCTTACACCAGACTCCCCTGTCATGACTACAATATCCAGAAGATGGACTACAAAATAAGCTCAATGAGTTTTAGTATGTTGTTGCAAAATCTTACTTCAATATAAAGGTTGAAG
Source organism: Hemichromis elongatus (assembly GCA_015108515.1). Classification (NCBI taxonomy): domain Eukaryota; kingdom Metazoa; phylum Chordata; class Actinopteri; order Cichliformes; family Cichlidae; genus Hemichromis; species Hemichromis elongatus. The sequence goes on along the minus strand of VUQR01025893.1, from coordinate 23,292 downwards.
TATTTCTTAAAGGAACATTTACCCTGTGCAGTTTCTTATTTTTCCTTGCTGATCCAGTGGAACTCCTGTTTTGTTTTTTGTTTGGATTTCTATGACAGAAGTCAAATTCCTTCATCACTTATCACTGAAGCATGTTCAGTCACATGATTTAACTGGACTTTATAATGAACTGGGTTCACAATGTTTTCACCGATGAATACAGTAATAATACAATAAAATCATATCTTTAAACTTTATATAACTTAAAGTCTCACTTGCAAAACACATCTTAATCTCAATGAGGCACTATGTTCAAATAAAGGTTTTGTTAATGATAAAGTTTGTTGTGTATATTTGACCTAGAATAAAATCTGCATACTCTACACGGTTTGGGAAATTTTATTAGAATCATTTATGATTTATTCATCAGAGAAATGAAGGCTGGAAGCAATCCATCTGCTGCGACTGAAGCTCTCTCTGGTTTAATAAAAATATGCAGGTAAACCAGTGTTTCTGATTTTCAGTGCTGAGGCACTCTGGTTGGGCGTGCGGGGTCACACTGCAGGAGGGATTTTATTCCAGTAATATGAAGGTCAGTTCAACTTGATACCACATCAGCATCCCACCTGAGTGGAAACCACAGCGGGAATCTGGACCAGCGGGCTGATGAATCGCAGTTAAACATCATTTTGGCAGCATAACACACGCTGCGGCCCACAGCTGCCTCATACACACATCGCTGAGTTTGAGCTGACCAGTCGAGGCTCGACATAGGAATAGATGAGAGGGCAGAGGAGTCCCCGCTTTGTAAAGTCCTGCTTAACATTCGTTTTCTGACATCAGGAGTGAGGGCAGAAAACAGGACTGATCCCCTGCTTTACTTGAGCCCTCTGCATGAAAATTGTCCCATGGAAATGTAAGTTACATAACTAAAGTACTGAGGACGCAGAATATTCACTCATACGACTTTGTTATAACCACACGTCGGTCTTTTTTCCTTTTTCTGCAGCTTTATGCTTCACTAATATCAGATGTTGGCAGTTTTAATGACTGGGTACATTGCAGGTTATATATTTTTATTTGATCAATAACTTGAAACAAACTTGATAACAAATCACTGATTACTTAACTTTAGTAATTCCATTTGAAGCAGCTGCAGCCTCACTAACAGGATATTGCATTTAACCACCGAGCCTGAAGCTTCCCTCCACAATCTGCATCAACTGAGTCCTTGGATCCAGATTACTTTGTGATATTATTTGAGAACATCAGGATGATCTCTCCCAGTTTTTCTTGTTCAAGCTGAAAATGTATCTGAGAAGCTGTGACAGCCAGTGTCCAAGTCTGTGCTCCCACAGCAAGAAATCCTGCCAAACCTCCTGAATCTAAATCTGAACCTGACACATCTAATAAAAGTCATAATTCTAACTAAAAGATACTTTTTTTCTGATGAGACTCTGACCCTAGCCTCTACTTTTACTTAGTAAAGCTGAGACTTTTACTCTCCCGGGGGAAGGATAGGTATATACTAAAGTGTGAATACTTTTACTTGCATTGCATTGCTTCCATCACTGGGCTTGGCTTGCAATTTAGTAACTTTGCTGTCACAGATCTGGGCTCTGCTCTTCAGGAACTTGTTCTTACTGTAGTGGTCCCAACTGAATTAGAGTTAGAACATGTTGAGTAATGGCAGGGTCGGCGGCTTAACCCCTGACTCCTTTTGTCCCTAAACTAAAGTGAGTCTACACGAGAAGCAGAGAGTGTTTTGCAACCAGCTAATTAATAACAGTTGAACCATTAGGACACAAATCACAAGCTCTTATCTCAGCTTTTAATATTATATCATGATGGAATAAAAGGTACATTTACAAGGAGAATAAATCATCAATAACTCCATCGAGTGATTTAATAGCAAAGGACAAGTATTTAGACATGACAGTAGACCTGTAAAGTGACCCGAGCAGACTGCAGTTTAATACAGATATGAAGGAGATCACTAAAGCTTCAGAAAATGCTTCAGATTAATAAAAGTTACAGTTAAATTTAGAAATATGCTAAAAATATGATAAAGTCCTTCCAAAGAAAGATTGCAGGCTCCTCTCTGGCAGTCTGATCAGTCGGGATGTATCAGAAGAAATTATAGGAATCATCAAGCAGTGAAATTTGGGATTATCATAACACACCATCTTACAATAACAACACAGTTAAAATGCTAATGTGTGAAATTAGAGCTGCAATCATTAAGCGATCGGTCCTGTAACAGAAAATGTATCCACACGCTCCTCAAACAGAAATCTTCACACATCTCATCACCAAAAAGACTAAACAGCCGATCGGGTTCAAAGGTGACTGGCTCATAAATGAATAGCTCAATATGGGAAATCCTGTTGTGTACATGTAGCCTCAGGGCTAGCTGAGGGGTTTAGAGGGTGGGACTAATGTTTATTGACATGAGAAATGGTAGCCCCTGTATGGCTCTGTCCATGGTGCTGATTCTCATATCCCTATGGATTAATACAATAACCATACTTTTCTTTAAAAACACTTTATGTTCTTAAGCGATGTTAGCCATGCTTTCAGTGGTGTTTAACTCTCTCTGTCTCTCCGGGTTCAGCCCATATCTTTATAGCTCTCTTTAAACTTCTGATTCTGTTATTTCAATTGTCAATTGAAATTTAGGAATTTGTCAATAAAACAGACGATATTCCTTCATGACTCTGTCCATGGTGCTAAATATTAACATCTGTAACCATCTGACCCCATAAATGCTGATTCGGAAATCTGTATGGCAGGAACCATATTAATCATAAAGCACATTAATCTACTGTGACTCTGTCCTTTGTCCTATAATAAGCTCCGTCTGTGTCTTTGTGATGGACTGCTCACCTGTCCAGAGTTTACCCCTACATTTTTAACTATATTTAATATAACGCCATAACAACACTCAGTCACACCCTGCTGTGACTCTGGTGCTCATGCTGGTCCAATATTGTTACTAATCATTTTTACCAAAATAGTTAAATAAAGGGTCCCTATAGCTCTGTCCCTGGTGCTGAAGCCAGTATCCACATTTTCTCAATGATTCATGTATTTAACGATTTTTGGACCGTATTTGATGGAACCCAGCTGCTGGTTGTTGACTCTGACTCTGTCCGCGGTGCTGATCTCCATAATCTTCCCGCCGCTGAGAATCACCGTGAACAACCTCCGCCTCACGTCAGAGTGGTAAAGCTGCCCTGCGTGTTGCAGCGATAATAAAGTGCTGCAGACACGAAAGACACCTGTCCTCGCGTGGAAATATAAACCCTAACTTAGTGTAAGTAAGAGAGTCCCAACCACAGAAGCCTGAGCCTATCGACACAAAGTCACAGCAGGAACATTCGAGACAGGCTGGAGGAGCGCAGGCACTCAGGTCCAGGCGTCCACGCGTGAATCATGATATGAATTATGTGAATATTTGGGGTCGGGCTGGTGAGACCCTGGGTCCCCGGGGCTCACTCACCTATGTTGATGTTAGTTGGGAAACTTGTGCCGCTGCACAGCCCGAGCAGCAGCGAGAGCAGGGCCGAGGGAAGCGAGCAGCTCTGCGGCCGCATGGTTCCTCCTGCAGTCCCGGAGCAGCCGCCGTAATCCCATTCACAGCTGACCGGAGAGACGCTCCGCAGCCCGGGAACACACTCACATCCACCGGCAGCGCGCGCTACTCTCTCTCTCTCTGTAGCTCTCTCTCTCTCTCTGGGAGACCTTCCCTCTTTTCTAACATCCACACTCGCAGCGCAGAGCTGTGCTGCCGCGGAGAGTCTGACTCTCAGTGTTTGTTCACCGTTCCTGTACCTCTCTCACTCCCTCCACTCCCTCACCTTTTCTCACCCTCCCTCTCTCTCTCTCTTTGTGAGGAGCAGTGCACATCAGTCAGGTGTAGTTACGTTAAATCAGTGCGAGACATTGCCGTGAAACACATTTGACCACATGAAACACAGAGTTCGTTAGATCAGATCTATATTAGTGAAGGATCGCCTCCTTCTCCCGCTGTGCGTGTGCTAACTGGTTTCGTCGTACCACAGTCACAGGGTTTGGTCGGACTGCTCGGTTATTAGACTGAGACCTTCAGTCTTTTTCCGTCCGCTGCGAGCAGGGTTCGAACCTGCGCGGGGAAACCCCCCCTTAAGGGTTAGGGTTAGCAAGTCACAGCTTCCGCAGGGACTAATAGCGGGAACTGAGTCAACGCCTCTAACTGCCCTTCTAAACCAGTGGTTATGGGTTTGAGACCCATCCTTGGAGTATATCGACGTGACTGGAACAGTGGACGTTTTGCGTGCCCAGGAAAGGCAGCTGCAAACCTTTTTTAAGCTTTTTTAATTCGTCACTTTTTGAATCCTACAACTCGGACTGCCATTCACAGAAAACCTCGTGGGTAATGGGTGACTTAGAACAATGAGCCTCCGGGGATTAGAAGTTTAGATAACCAAAGAGAAAAAACCTGCAGTTCCTCTAATGTCCACTCGAGGCTTCAACAGTGGAAAAAAACATATTTACATCTTGCTCTGATACCGGTTTTGGTTTTTGTGGCTCATTTAAATAGCTATGGCTAATTCACAACACACCTGCATGTTCTCCTAACACACCTGCTGACATGTGTGTGTGTTCGTGTGTGTGTATGTGTGTCTTCGTGGGGACCAAAAATTGGGAGTTTACTATTCTCGTGGGGACCGACAGCCATTATGGGGACCAAAATCCCGTCCCCACGAGTTTGAAGGTATTTTTGAAACACAAAATGTGGTTTTAGTGTCAGGGTTACTATTAGGTTATGGTTAGGTTAAGGGTCAGGGTTAGGTATTCATCTTTGATGGTTAGGGTTAGGGTAAGGGGCTAGGGAATGCATTATGTCAATGAGATGTCCCTGCAAGATATGAAAACACAAAAACGTGTTTGTGTGTGTGTTTGTGAGTTAACCTCACCCTGAAGCCTCACACACCTGGAAGTAACAGATCACCTGAGGGCTCAGGTAATGCCTGAACACACCTGGACCCAACTCACCAGAAACCTTCCAGAAAAGGCCAAAAGAAAACATTAAAAACTTGCTGTTCATTGTAACAAAGCACCAGCACAGCAGCCATGCCGATCAGGGGGTGTCGATGTATGTCTACAAGAATAGAGAATATGTGTGATTAAAAATAATCATAAATCGCTGAGCAAAATGAATAATGACTCTGCAGGAACAACTCCAGGATGGGGACATCAGTCCATTTATTGGAGGCAACCCTGGACCATCCATTAGCTGCGCTGCTGTTGCTCCAAACTGCAGCCACCAGCACACTGCCTTTCACTAACATGCAGAGACAATAGAAGAAATCACCAACTCTCTGTCTCTCCTACACAGGATTATTTATTTCCTTCCCCTCAGACAGGATTTAATTGTAAATATTTTAGACCAAAGAGAAAGGAAAGTGGGAGCGGACACCTGAAAGCTGAGCTTATCTGCATGGACACACTGAGGGTGAGGCAGCGTGTGCGTCTAACTGAAAGCCGTGGATATGCCCGCCTTTAGATGCTAATGTTTACAACAACACGCACGTAGCTGCTGGACAGCAGCAGATAACTGAGAGCTGTGGGAGCGAGGCGGCTTCACCAGCAGAAGTTGAATGTTTGTCGTGTTTCTGCCTACGCTGCCGTTAGCTCGCTGAGCGCAGATAAATTAATTAGGCAGGGACGTGCGTGAAAGGGGGTGATCACTTTCCTCCCTCTCTTTGTTTTGTCTCCATAAATTGGTTGACTGGGAGTGAATAGAAGGGGATTATCAGCGTTCTCGGTATTTCACGTGTGGGCAAATTGTGTAGGAGGGCGGCCATTTTGTGAGACGATAACAGCGCGCCTGCTGTCCTCTGGTCCCGAGAAAGAGATTCTGATGGGCTTTGAAGCTTTTGGATGGGAATAGTGTCTTTAAATAAACCATGAAATGTTCACTAATTAATGTAACAGCAGAGTAGAAGAATCAAACATAAATTGTTTGTGTCGTAGTCGTAAAACACGTCGATCTGATCGTTCAGACTGAAAAGTCTCAGCAGCTGTTTGATAAAACATAAAACGTGTTCTGTCGCCAGAGTGAAGCACACCAGGAGCCTCTGAAGCTGATCACAGTAACTCTGCGCTTATGATGGCACTTTAAAGCCATCGTACACTAGAATCACTCTCAGACTGCCACCGGGTCTCAGTTTAGATACTTCTGTTAGTACGCTTCCACATAGTACAGCATGTACTTTTTACTTATTAAGCTCTTTACTGCGTTGTTGGGACTGAGTGTGAAGGCCTTGTTGGATCGGCTCCATCGTTATTTTCACAGGTTTTCTTTCTGAGGGCGTAAATGTCCTCAAGAACTCAATTCTTGAGGACAATTCAGAATTCTGATGTAAATGATAAATTCATGTTCATTCGGTAATTTCTAAAGAAATTAAACCAGAAAAAGTTTTTGTGTCAGGCTGTAAAACTTGTTTATTTCAAATTCTAACAGCTTCATTGTATCTGCTGCTTTAAATTCACGTTTTTGGTGATTCTCGACTTTTACTTAAACACTTTTCAATTACAGGAAGCAGGAAATGAAACATGTTAGTTTTATAAGTTAAAAGAGTCTTTTTTGTTCAGTTAGATTTTGCTCTCAGTCCAGTTTCCTGTTGGATGTGAGCATTTTTCCTTTTATAGTCTGTGCTATGATTATTTTTTAGGTTTAGTACAAATGCGATGCAGCATCATAGCGTGTCATAGGCATCGAAACAGTGGAAACAGTTCTCTGATTCACGGTGCGACTCAAAATTTGTCTAAGAATAAATATTGTTGACAGCTAAATTAAATGTCTGATGGTTAACATCAGACATTATTTGTTGCAATATAATTATGATGAAGTCTGTTTCTGTTTGATGGTGGTGATCTACACCAGCGGTCTCCAACCTTTTTTGCGCCACAGACCGGTTTATGTCCGACAATATTTTCACAGACCGGCGTTAAAGGTGTCGCGGATTAATACAACAAAATTAAACCAGTACCAGTAAAAAAAAAAAAAAATTTATACATCGCAATTGGAATAAGACCCAGAGAAACTGAGTTAATAATAAAAACAATAAACAATAACTATAAAAATCAATAAAAACCCTGAAAACCATACATTTCACACCCGAACCTCAACTCTTGCGACCTGGTACCAACCAACTCATGGACCAATACCGCCCCCTGGCCCGGGGATTGGGGCCCGCTGATCTACAAGATGAAGCTGACCTGTTAAACACACCAGAGCTGCAACGTTCGGGGTGATGGAGTCCCCGTTAGCAATGCTGTGGCTGTTCTGTCACATCATTCCAATGTGGCACCAACGACATGTAAAAGCTCACAGTTTCATCAATAAATGTTGTGTAATATCATTAAGATCACAGCAGTAAAAGCAGCGATTGTTATTTTTCTTTTTTTGCTTCCTCCTTGATTCAGCTCTAATTAGCGCCATGTGTAATTAGCTGAAGCAGCACATACAGACAGGCATCTGCTTTATCTATGAGCTACATCAAATGGTCTAATCTGAATCCACACACTGCCTGCACGCTGACAGGCGGACGTGATTGGTTGACAGGATGTTTAGTGATAATATCTAAAGGAGATCTGGCTGTGACAGGAGTCTTTAGCTCAGAAAAATGGAGACGTCTGTCAGACCTGACTCTTTTCCTCATTGTGCTGATTTCCAGCTGCAAACCAATTTCATTACACACTGCAACAGCTGGAGGTCAGAAAAACTGAGGCATCCCGCAGATCTAAAGCCTGTCCGTGATCGTGGATATAAACTCAATTAAAACTGTGCTTGTTTTGTATTTGTTCTGTTTGACTGCTTCTTTAGGTGGAGCTACTTGTAGTCACACATTACTGTTGGATTATGCTACATTTAAAGTCTTTAAAAAGCAATGCAATGCAAAATAAAAGTTACATTAATTATTTAAGTTATTTCAGTTCAATTCAGTTTTATTTATGTAGCATCAGTCATCTCAATGTGATTTATATTGCAAAGTAAAGCAACAGTCAAACAGTCCTAGATGAGCAGCACTCCATTGAACAGGAAGAGATCTCCTCAGAACTAAGATGCCCTGACTGATTGGAGGTGGAGTGAAAGGACAAAACAGCTTTGTCTACTAAGATTAATCACCTTCTTACCTCTTCAAAAAGTCACCCTACAAAACTCTCATCAGTGTCTTACAGAGATGTGGACTCAAGTCATTAATTTTATGACTTCAGACTTGACTTGAAAAAATGTTCTAAGACTTGTGACTCGACCTGGACTTTTACACCAATGACTAGAGCCTCGAATTGGACTTGAACCGGTTTACTTGAAAAAACTTGATACTTCACCCCAAATCTAAAATTTAACTTGCATATTGTATAGAAAGTGTGCAACATTAATTCAATTCATCCATTCAAACCACACTCCGTACATTTGTGTGCGTGAGCTGTAACACAGCCTATCAAATTAACCAGATTTAAAAAAAAAAAAAAAAAAAAATTGTATATTTTCTAAGTTCACTTGTTTCGTCATGTGTTGAAATAAACACAGATTTAAAAAAAACACATGGTCTAATATTTGCATTTAGCATATAATTGCAACATTCTTTTTTTAAAGGACTTGAAAGTTAAAGTTTATGACTTGTGACTTTAGTTGGACTTTTACATCAGTGACTTGAGACTCTGACTTGAGGATAAAGACTTGAGACTTACTTGAGACTTTTAAAACAATGACTTGGTCCCACCTCTGGTGTCTTAAACCTGCATTCTTTTTGATGGTCAGCAGGGGCCGATTCCTCTGGGTGCAAAATGACCTCCAGTTGTAGACAGATACCTAAAACTAAGCGCTCAAAGTGCGTTTTTATAGAAGTCTGTAAGACAACAGCCCTCAGCTCCTTTGTTGAGTAAATTAAGGTCTTTGTAAGTGCCCAGAAGGACGATAAAGCAGGGTGTGTTCCTCTGTTTCACACCCTCTGCTTGTCACATCTGATGCTCGGCTTGAAGCTTAACAAGACATCTCCAGTAACCAATGTACGGCAGCATACGATGTCATTGTGGCACTATCAATATTTTTTTTATATCACTTTCATCTACCCCAAAGCAATTAGACAATCCTACATGAGCAGCAACTGGCGAAAATGGGGAAGCAGAACTCTCTTTTAACAGGAAGAGACTTCCAGCAGAACCAAGAAAGCACTGATTAGGGGTTCCTGATTTGGACATAAAAACTAAGCAAGAAGAAACTTAAAGCTATTGCGTCCAACATAATTACTGGGTTGGACCAGTTGTGGAAAATTTAACAATAACCTGCAACAAACCCAGTGAGCTGGGTTTAATATGAAGTGGGTTTAATAAACACATTGCAATGTGGAGAGAAGCCTCCCAGACAAAACTAGGATCATCTCTGAATTGTGACCGCCACCCTTACATCTTATATACAGAGACACAGACAAAGAACATTCCACAAACTCTTACATGTTGGCCCCTCTCACAGGGGGGCTATACCCAGGGATGGGTACCGATATGTTCTGACATAAACGGTAGTAACTGACCGAAAAGCAGCGCGCATTTCGGTGCTTTATTTCAGTTCTATTTTTTGACGTCATAAACTTTGGATTCTAGCCAATCATTTTACCTTTCCAAGGATAGTAGGCGGGCCCAGGTACGTATGTTCTTTTAGAGCAGAGCTACAGATTAAAAATGCCCAAAGCGAAGCGGTCAAAAGTCTGGCTGTACTTCACAGCAAAAGATGCAAACTCAGCAGCCTGCAACAAGTGCTTGAAGGTGATACTGTGCAAAGGAGGCAACACCTCGAATCTGATGAAACACCTGGCAACGCTTAGCGTTTTTTTAAAAGCTGTATATGATAGCTTGCTGCAAGACGTCACACCAAGCACATCTACTGCGGGTGTGGTGCCTGTTATTGGACCCGGTGTTAGCAACATCCCCCAAAAACCCGTAGAGTCCTGGCCCGAGCCCTGCCAGTGTAGCAGAAATAATGATGGATGATGATGGCAGCAGCCGTTCTTCTCTGGGTGAGCAGCTTAATGTTGTTCATGTGTAGTTTACGTTGAGTAGGCTAACCACATTATTAAATTAATGCATGTAAGGTGAACTAGCAAACACCGTCGTAGTTACATGCGGCTGTCTTCTTGTTTAATAACAGATACTCCCTTCACCCCGGCCAAAAAGGCTAAAATGACCAAAGAAAAAGTGGCAAGAGTGATACCATATATGCCCTATAGCTGCAGAAAAGGCTAACATTGTTATCTTTTTACAAAAAAATAGTTAAACATGACAGGGTTTAGGACAAAGTTTGTGTTTTCCATTGTTTAAGCACCAGTTCGAGCACCGTTTAAGCACCGGCACCATTTCAAAAGTACCGGTTTGGCACCGGTATCGGATAAAACCTAAACAATACCGTCCCTTGCTATACCTCCTCCCTCACAGAGAGAATTACGACCTTGTTTTCTGCTTGGCCGTCACCTCCCAAAAAGCAGGACATCTGAATGTCTTCAACTTTACAACAGGGCCTACCTAAACATTTAGATCCCTCTATAACCAAAAGTAGTCTCACCATTCATACTATTACTAAAGTGATATGACTAAATATGTGATTAATGTATCAGAAAAGAAATCTGCTTCTACAGACCCCAAACCATGACTTACATACAAACAGAGCGTAACTGTTAACTTTGTGAAAAGTGTCACAAAAACAATGAAACATTTTCTGTTGATGCACATGAATGAATCTTTATGTGCTTATTATAATTATCTCAGTTTTTTGGCAGTGTAATGTAAACACTTGTTCTCTGTTTCATTCTGGTCTTTATTACATTTTGTGCTTCAAGCTGTTTGTCAGACAGGAAGCTCAAACCTGAATCCTGTTTTCGCCCTCAGGTCAGACCTACTAGGATTCTATACTGTATATTAACAGATCTAAAGCAGCTAGGAGGCTTGTAAATGAGTCATGCTTTTCATGTGCAGTTTTCCATTGAGCATGATGTGAAAATGAATAAATGATGACTGCATTGTGCCCACACAGCTTTATTGTTCCTGTGCCGATTGAGTGTGATGCTCAGATTCACCTCCTATGAGTGTAAATCATGGATGTGCTTAAAGTGGAAGGAGAGCATACCTACATCTTCTGTCCTTCAGTGCCCAACCCCTGACCTATAACCTCATCCTTCATCAAACTTTTATCAGTCATTAGTTTTATCAGAGGGGTTGAAATGGATCCATCTAGGACAATCAATGACATCCTCATTCATTTCTTCTTTAGTTATGTTTCTACAAACTTCTACCACTAAACATCAATTTATCCTCCACAAAAAATATTGCTTGTTGTATTTTGCAATTTAGCAGAAAATTTTAAATCTATTGTACCCACGTCTCTTCCCTGTATTATCATATAAAACTCTTCCAAGGCCATTGCTGTTATTGATTTAGGCTTTCTGCAGCTGGCCTCCCTCATGGATGCTTAAGTGAACTAATCTGCAAACCTCATGACTTCAGGACTATTTTTCTTTGCTTAAGAAAGTTGCTGTTCAGCGGTCCATCTCAGGAAAGTTGGCAGAAAGTAAAAGTACTTTCTGGTAACCTTAAAAACTTCTGATATGACTGAAAGATTAGCAAATCAGTGACACACTAGAGGGAGATATGTCCTATTTAAGTGCTTTTGTCTGCAGAGATGTGATTGTGGTGGATGCCCTTCCTCTGAAAATGGCCTCAGTCTGACCCAGGATCAGATCAGTGAAGTGCAAAAAATGTGAAAGAATTCATCTAAATGCCAAGACTGTGTAAAACAAATCCTCATAAATGAAAGCTGAAAAGTATGTTTTTAGTTTGAAATACCTGTAGGCGTTGCTTTTCTGGTGTCTATGCTCATAAACTTTATATTGTGCATTGTTTCTAATGGCCAGCAGAGGGCAAAAACAAGTCTGAATGCATAGGCCAGGAGTGTCAAACTCAATTGCACAGGAGGCCAAAACTCAAGGCAAACTTCGTGGGCCAAACAAGATAAACAATTATTGAATAGTCTAAAACAATGTTTTTTAAACATAAATATGAATAAAAACTGACAGGAATATTATTCCAGAATAAATAAACTTTAAAAAATAAACTTTAACTTTAAATATTTTTCTCTCCATAAAAATATATCCTGTCACAATTATGCAAGTTAGAAATATGAACATGCTGCCAAAACCCCAGGGAAAAAAAAATGAAAACATCCACACGTTACACTGCAGCTCCATCTGAATCTGCACAGTTACAGTTTCCATGTCAAATGTAAATGTGTTTCAAAGCAGCTCGAAATTCTCTTTTTGTGCTTCAAAGTCACCAAAGCACCGTGAGGACTATCAGCAAAGTGCGCCGACTTGGTCCAACATTGCTTGGTAACATCGAAAGTGAGGTAAGTTGCACTGGTGTGTTTGTGACAGCTTCACTTGAAATGCCTTCACCGCATCATACATTATGTTACGGTGCTCATTACATGCTCCATGTTTAGGACTTTAGCACGCAGCGTTTCCTGGTGTATGATCAGTTTACTGTTAACTCACCCGTACAGTTCTCCTCCTGCAGCCTTACTCGCACCCTGTGACTAGTCCACTTGTTTCACCACATCACCGGCGCTCCATCTGTTGTAAGTCCAGCAAGTTTGTCCCAGGGCAGTTTCATGTCGGTTACACTCTGACATATCTTTCTGCTCAGGCTCACATTTGCCAAAATCTGCATTTTGTCTGGACACAAGATGTGGCACACCTTCATCATGCAGCTCTTCAGAAACTCTCCCTCGGTAAATGTCCGGGCTGATTTGGCTCCTCTGCTACAATCAAACTTGCTTTGACAACAGCTTCACTTTGTGATTTTGCTCTGGTGACAAACGTCTGCTGAAATGTCAGATTCTTCTTTAGTTCTTCTACTTTCTCTAGTTTCTGCTCTGCATTTAGGTTTTTCAGCTTATCCTGATGTTTTGTCTCGTAGTGCCGTCTTAAATTAAATTCCTTAATTACAGCCAGATTAGCTCCACTAATAAGACTCAGGGGTTTACCAGTGATGTCTGTAAACATATGTTCAGTCTTCAGCTGAAAGGCTCTGTTTTCAGAATCAACTTTTCTCTTCTTTGTGAGGAGCTAGCTTCACAATAACACAAGTTTGTTTGGCTTGATTGACTCGTGAATGTTCCCAGGTAGCCTAGCGTTGGACAAGGAGGCTGCAGCGCTGCATTATGGGATCTGTAGTTTGTGTGTTATTAGCGCCTCATGACGCTGGGCCATGCGTAACAATAATAATATATCTATGTAAAATGATCTCTAGGGCCAGATATAAATGTATGCCGGGGCCCGCGGGCCTTGAGTTTGATACATGTGGCACAGGCACAGTCTATGAGACTGTGCTTCTTACTTCTTTATGGCATCAGAAAAAACTTTACTGATGAGTTTGTGGTTTTAGTTATTAGTTCCAAGTCTTGTTTAATACAACATTGAAGCTTATTTTTAAAAAATTAAGACTAAGATGAGTTTTGTTTTTAGGGTGCACTTAGCTTAGCTACTTATGGTAGCACTTAGTTTGCTGCCATATGGGTGTCCAGTGTCCCTGGGTTTCTAACCGAACATATTCAGTTTTAAAGCAGCAGCAGAAGGTTCAGCACCAGGATTGAACACCAAGGTGTTTATGTCGATTTTTATTTGCAGATTATGCCACGGGTGTTATTTTATCACACGGCCCACGTGTGACGTGAAGTGGTCAAACCAAAGAGATCATTTAATGCCTATTAAAATATGTTTTCCTTTTTTTAGTGTAAGAAATCAAACAACATAAGAAAATGTTCATTTTTGATCAATCATGTATTCATAAGACAGACAAGCTGAGATGTGTTGGGTTCCTGGGGTAATTCACTGTAGCCAACTTATGCATGGAGGAAGTGGAAAACAAAGGTCTGAGCTCTTACAGCACGAGCCAGTGTTAAGATATGTTGGTGATAACCCAGCCTCAGTTCCCCACTCACACCTTCACACCGTGAGTCACATGATGGCACAGTTTGAGAACCATTACAGGTTAAAGACCTGAGCTTTCAGACCGATCAGCTTTTGGAGCTCCGGCCATCTCTCAGCTGAGCGTGAGATGTTTCAAGGACCTGAAGGAAGTCGAGCAGACTAGTTATCAGTTTTCACTTTTTACAGAGCCATCCAGATGTTTCAAACTGGATCCCTGGGTTTTGCTACTTCTGGTCTCTAATGACATAAAGGTTTTGGTAATACGTTAAAATGTTATCAGTCCGATATTAGCTTTAATAAGTATAAGTATTATTTTATACATGAAATCAAATAATACTGGCTTGGCAGAAAAAAGTAATTCTGCAAGACATTGATGGGATAAGTAAAAGAAAACCAATAAAGAGAATTTAGTGTCACATTAAAATCACTGAAGATGCTCAGAAAGAGACTGCAAACATATGAGTCATTTTTTTGCCCATCAAATTTTCAATAAAACGCAAACTGCAGCTCTGAGCCCGCCTCTGTCTCTGCACGCCATTTATCGAGCAGTTGAAAAGTTGTTTTTCAGATTTTAATTTGAGCTTTGTGGTTAATATGTGCCTGAATTGATTTCCATATTTTTTTTTAGTATTTGACTTGTCCTGATGACTCTGAGTTGTACTTTATTCAGTGATGAGACACAGACTTACACTAAACTCTGCTCTGTGGTTTTTAGTCTTTGTTATATGTTTTTTTCATTTCCTCTCTTTGTTTAACTGCTGATCATTTTAAGATGTTTGTTATTTGGAAATAAATGACATTTATAAAACAAGTTTAACCGAGTTTAACTTTTATTTGGCAAAGCCTGAAAAATACAAACATTTTTTGAAGAAAATGAACATTTTTGAGGAAAAAGAAGAGCTAGTTAAAATAAGGCATGCAGAAAATAAGCACATTAATAAGATATTCAGTTGTTTTGGAGTTTTTGGTAACTTCTCAGAAAGACATAAAGAAATATTAGTGCTAGGTTTAGACCAGGTGGACTCTAGAGCAGAGAAAAGGAAAACAATAAAAAGAATCCAAGAATGTGTTTGGAGTGAGGAGGAGAAGTGGATTCAGGGGGAATCCACAAATCCAGAGAGAAACCAGATGAATGTGAGGAGGGATTTTTAGGGAAAGGGAGCAGAAAAAGTCGAGGGCAGAGCTTAGAGTGGGGGTGGGTAGATAGACAGGGTGGAGGGCTGGGTTGGGAGGGTCCAGAAATGGAAGGTAACCACAGGGAGGGATCAAGGCAAGAGTCAGACACACCGAGAGGTAAGAAGACTGAGTAAGCAAGTATTAGACGAAAGATTGAGTGGTGATAATATGGGCATGACTGGAGATCATACCAGAGCTTTACATCACAGGTAACAAAGAGAAGGTGGCTCAGATGATCACTGCAGGCCACGCCCCTCACAAATCCCCACCCTAATACCCATGCACAATCACAACAGAGAGCAAGAGGAAGAAAAGAAGGATACCTTAACAGTAACGACTGTGTTTGTATCATGATCGAACATTTAGTCCTCACTTTCTTAAAAGTCACTTCTAAACTTTAAGGCTGAGGTTCAGGAAGAGGGGCTGAAAACCAGGTCAAGCAGGTGGGATAGTGCAGTGAAACAGGAAGTGGGACACACTGATTACGAAACACTTTTGCTCCGTCAGTTATGTAGGAGGCTGATTTTGTTTGCTGTTACTTGAGACATAATCAGACATCTCACTCTCACCAGTTTTGGAAATCAAAGCCTAATTGTCCTAAATCAGTGCAGCATGTCAGCGAAGGCTAATTAGCACAAACTTTACAGGAACTTTCTCCTCAGGCATTCTTCTGTGAAGCTTCCAATCTGCATCAACCTCTCCATCCATCAAGGTGGAGGTAAAGAGATGCTTATTTCACCCCTGAGAGTAAATCTGCTCAATCTGTCATACAAGTAAAAGGTAAACTTTCACCCTTTGCGCTTGTAAAAATGTTGAAACTTCCTTTAATGTATTGCTCGTTCAGCACTGACTGTTAATGATAAACTGGTCCAGTTTAAACTACTGACCCGGGGTGTAGCTACAAGTCATCACTTTGAGGAAAGAGCAGACTTCCAGCTGATGTAGCTGCTGTTCTCTCTGAAGCTCCACCCACCGGCTGTTCTCATCTCATGAGGGGCACCCAATTAGAGGAAATCTGGCAGAAAGTGGGAGGAGCTGAAATGTTAATGTCTTAAATTTTGTTTTCATTACATTCATTAATTATCTCATGTCAAAGCAGCTTCTATGTATTTAGAGTTAATTGTTCAACTCTAAATCTGTTCTGTTTTATTTCTGTATTTGTGTTGGGCACATTTTTGGTTGGTGTTGAACTCCGCCTCCACTACATAGACACTGTGTAACCAGTTTAACTGAGAGGAGTCATATCCTGCAAAATAAGACAAACATCCATAAACTGTGAGATAAGTTAAAAAAGGAAAAATAAGGAAAGCTGCCAAGTGTGACAAGATTGCGAGCGACTGTTCCTCTAATGCTGCACCTAAACACCTGAGGAGAGCAGGAAGCTTGCAGCAGCCCGGTGATTTATTCATGGCCTTTCTGTGCATTAAAGCTGTCATGAGGCATCATTGGGCCGCGGCGCTGCTCCATCCTGGGTCACACATTCAGATGCGACTTCTGTTCGCCGTCAGCCTGAACTGTTTACCAAAGCACTTTTAACAGAAGCACTTAAGACAAAAAAGCACTCTGCTGAGCTGCGACAGCCAGAAAAAATAACACATTACAGAAAAACAAGCTCAGAGCTGCAGAAGAGAAGGCGAGCTGAGCTGAAATGAGGTGAGCTGAGGACATCGCTGTGTCTTTCTGTTTATCCTCGCTCTCCCTCTATTCACACACGGTCTCCTCCTTTTTGTTCTTCAAACCTTTAGAATTACGTTAACTCTGCTAAAAATAAGAATAAACCTCAGGAACATAAAAGTACTGCTCTGGATAAAAACTCGGAGGAGTCGAACATCTATCACACTGCCTCCAAAAATATAATTTAAAACAAGAATGTGAGAAAACATTAATACTCTATTAAAAATGTTTTTACATGAAAGTGAAAGAAACGAGACGTATTTATATACACAGCAGAGCTCCTGACATTTCAACTGAAAAAGAAACATTCAGGTTACAAAGAGCTGAGCAGCCTTCAGGAAACACTCAGGTGCATCTGATCAACTGAAACAGCTGCTGTGTGTTCAGTTTGCAGCTGACTAAGCAGAACTGTGATCATAGCAAGCGTGTCTGCTCTGTGAACTTATCAAATAATAATGCTGAATAACAGCTGAAAGAAAAAATATATCATTATATTCATTTGTTTAAATTTAGTTGAAATTTAAAGGCAGCCTTAGTCTGCCATACATCTGAAAACTCCTTGAATGAGCAGCAAACCCATCTGTGCTGTCAGCCTTCCTTTTCTCCTTTCCTATCATCTCCTGCTCTTCATCTCTTAGCAGGAGAGAGGGCGTGTGGGCGGAGCCCTGCTCGGGCTCCTGGACTTCAGTCATTGCATTCTTATGAACACTCTTAGCTCCGATTTCTGTCAGAGCTCTGATGTTGACTTCCTCCTGGAGAAGCCTCTTTTTCCAAAGCTGAAGAAAAGGCTGCAAGAAAAAGACACCTTCACCTGTGGAACTCACTCACCTGTTACTCTGAAACCTTGTGGGTGGAAAAGGAAGGAAATCATTACCTGCCTGTGACTCAGCCGCCTGCCCACTCTCCCCCTGTTATGCTCCCCAGTCTGCTGATTTCTCTCTGAGCCTACACAAGGAAGAAATGCAGGTAAGAAGCCATACTATGAGTTGCTCCCTGCTGGCTCTTAGAAAAAGAATGGAGGTTGAAAATTGAAACTACAACCATCTTCTATATACAGTCTGTGATTTGGACACAGCCAGTAAACCTGAGCAATGAACTGAATTCTCCCACTGTGCAGAAAAACTTTTGAGTTTTGGTTTGATTCATTTCCACCGCTGTGTTTTTGTGAATCTTCACCTATTGCTTGAGGTTACGTGAGGATCGGTACGAGGCGTCGGGGAAGGTGAGTGTGAGCTTCATAAAACACACGAAAGTCTGGCCCTCTGAGCTCGGGGTTAAATTTCAGATGTGGTCAGTCAGGCGCAACACTTATTTCTTTAAATTTCCATCCTCTCCCTCCATTTTCACGCCTGCGAGCAGGAGCAGCGCAGACTCCACGAGTCGCTGTTCTCAGGGGTGCCACTTGTCCTCCATATCAAAATAGGCTTGTTTTTAAACAGAAAACCGGTCTTCTTTCCAGGCGTTCCTTCCTTTGTCCATCTCCTCCGCCTGCAGGAAGCAAAAAAAAAAAAAAGACTTCCCTTCACCGGCTCGGCTGTCAGCAGGAGTTAGAGCTCCGGTGGATAAGAGGAGGAGAGGGAAGAGGTGAGAGGAGGAGAGGAAAAGTATTTATATTTCTTGGTATTTTTTAAGGAGTAGGAAATGACTATTGTGAGACCTGTCGAGAAAATGAAGGCAGAGATACAGAAGGAGATGAAAATTGTAAAAATAAGAAGAGCTTCTCTCTCCTCCCAGCCACAGTTTGAAACGTCAACAAAGAAATAACATTTAACAAACACAGCACTCATTTCCTGTGGAGCATCACATGACTTCCCTTCTTCACCTTCTTAATTCCACTCAGCGGGTCTCAAACTTCTTCTTCCAGCTTTAGAAGCAAAAACAGGCTCAAACCAAAACAGAGAGACTTCGTCTAAACACCTGAGTCTCAGACCCAGGAACACCCATAACACAGTCCTGATACCTGTTAGCACAACCTATGTGACTCACATGATGACAGAGTGGGTTGGTGACTCTCAGGTCCACCTTAGCGGTGACAGTCTGGGAGAAGAAGCCTTAAAACCTCAGACTACTGGGAATAACAAGGTCTGTGTGGAAGCAGGTGAAGAAGAAATTATAAACTTTAATGGAACAAAAAAACACAGGAGGAAAACTAAGGCTTCGCTTCTTCTGCTCACAAAGAAACACAAGGAAAGAGCTGAGTGTCCTGGAATAAAAACAGCAATATCTACTCAAACTGAGCAATGACAGCATTTATTACCGCATGCCTCACTCTGATGGATGTGTCAACATGGAGACCGAAGTACTTGGGGATCAAAATGCTGACCTTCTGATTGGCTGCCTCACCAAACCAAAAAAACAGCGATCACCTGTATGTAAAAGGTGTTGATGTGAAGACTAATCCCTGAGCCGGCTAAAGCTAAAGCTGAAACTAGCAGTGTCTCAGAGCTCAGGTGTGCATGGTGACTGCACACAGAGCCGAAGCAGACGTCGCGTGGTCTCACTAATGAACACTGACAACAGTCAGAGACGACTACCTGCTCCGCTTTTCAGCAGCTCGTGTAACTGGTGATGCAGCTTGACTGGAGCAGGACTCTGGGCACCAGTCCAATCAGCCACAGTCGGGACGGAGGAGGAGGCTGAAGGGGCATCCTGGGTAAGCCTCAAACAGACCAATTAGCACGAAGAGAACAAACTACAAAGAGTGTGTAACAGTGAAAGAGACTGAGGGAATACAGAGGGCTGAGAGCCTGTGCTTCACTACAAACATACTCATTACAGAGAGAGAGCACAGCTGT
>VUQR01025887.1:0-11073 GCA_015108515.1 Hemichromis elongatus | reverse complement strand
TTCTCCCCCTTTTTTATTTTTTTTTTTTGTAAAACAAAAAACCCCCCCCCCCCCCCCAAAGATTTTCACATGAGAAAACTTTATTAAAATTGGAACATGCACTCCCCAGATACTTTATTTTGAACACATTACTAGTACTGAGTCGGACCTCCTTGTTGATTCAAAGCTGCCTCAATTCTTCAAAGCTCAGATTCAAGGTGCTGGATCCTCAGAGGTTCTGGTCCATGTTGACATGACATCACACAGTTGCTGTAGATGTGTTGGCTGCACATCCACGATGAGAACATCGTGGACTGGATTCCGCCACATGCCAAAGGTGCTCCATCAGGTTGAGATCTGGTGACCGTGGAGGCCATTTGAGAGCACAGAACTCGCTGTACTGTTCAAGAAACCAGTTTTTGAGATGATTTGAGCTTTGTGATGCTGTGCGCTGGATGCAGCCATCAGAAGATGGGTACAGTGTGGTCATAAAGGGATGGACAGGGTGACTATTAATACTCAGGTATGCTGTGGCATTTAAATTATGCTTCTTTATCTCTGAGGGGTGCCAAGAAAATATCCCACACCAATCTGAATAGTGAGTCCTTAATCAAAAAGGAGAAAGGCTGTTAAAAAAAAGTGTAACTGACAAAGAGAAGAAGCTTAAAATCTCTTCCCAAAGGTCCCAAAACACATCGCCTACCTCAGTAGCCCCTCTGGGGTTTACACGGGCTTCTGCTGGGTCATCTCACCTTTCTCGTGAAGCCCCCACCCCCACCGCGTCCCAAAAGGAAAGTCCCTCCTGTTGCAACACCTCGGGCCCTCTAGTGAGTGTTGTTCAGGACACGAGTTATAACAGGCAGCATTATCTGGAGTTGTATTGGAAGAAAACAAAACGCAAAGGAAATGATGCAAGTTCAATCAAAGATGAAGTTTGTCGTAGTGAAAATAATCGTTGAAACAATATCTGACGACATTAACTGTTTCCACTCAAATCGCATCAACTGTTTTAGGAAATACAGCCATTCTGTACCTCTCACTGCATTCAGGTTTGTTTCTTCCCCAACACCTGAAAAAGATGTTACTCGCTAGGTCACTGAAGACTATGCCACTTCTCTGGAAGTTCACAGTCATTACTGATCTTGTTTTTTTTAACTTTTTCATAATCAAAATGTCATTTTTCTCTACCTAAATTAAACTTGCCCTACTTGTACAAATCTTTGGGATTAATTGGTCTAAAGCAGGGGTGCCCAGTCCTCGAGAGCTACTATCCTGCAGCTTTTAGATGCATCCCTACTCCAAAACAGCTGAATCAAATGGTTTGATTACCTCTACAGCAGGGGTGTCGAACTCCGGGCCTCGAGGGCCGGAGTACTGCAGGTTTTAGATCTTACCCTGGGACAACACACCTGAATCAAATGATTCGTTCATTACCAGGCCTCTGGGGAACTTCAAGACATGTTGAGGGGGTAATTTAGCAATTTTAATCAGCTGTGTTGGATCAAGGACACTGGCCCTTGATGCCTGAGTTTGGAGACCCCTGCTCTACAGAATGCCATCAGGTTTGGCAAAGGCCGGATAACAAGTCATTCGTTTGATTCTGGTGTGTCGGAACAAGGATGCATCTGAAAGCTGCAAGACGGTAGCTCTCGAGGACTGGGATTGGGCACTCCTGGTCTAAAGAAATAACAAAATGTAAAGTTGGGTAGTTCACTATAAAATGCATTGTCGTGTGTAGGTTTTGCTGAAGCACATTAAACAGAGGCTCTGAGTTCCTGCATATTTTTGTGCGACAGCTTCTACCTTTTCTTCATTAGCATCCAAGTGTAGGTTGTGGAGGCAGCGGTCTAAGCAGAGATACGCAGACCTGCCTCTCCTCAGCCACTTTCCTACATCTCTCCTTGGGGGACACCGACCACGGCATTCCCAAGACTGCTGAGACGCACGAGCCCTCCAGTGTGTCCTGGTCTACCCACAGCTCTCCTCCCAGGTGGACATGTGTGAAACAGTTCACCTTTTAGGTGCCCGTGAAGGCATCGCAGGCAGATGTAGCGGGCCTACTTTGAGCTCATTTCCAACACTTTTACCCACGATCTTCTGCAGCCATCAATCACAGCTTCATGCTTCACCAGTAGACTGGTACAGCATCCACATTATGAACAGAGCTGCCGACAGAGCGTTTCCCCGGGTAGCGACTGAACAGAAAACCGGTAAGTAAAGCAGCGAGGCTCTGCGGATTTTCTGTGCTGCTTTTAAATAATAATTCCCAGCATTTCTGCGCTGAAATCAGCACAATAAAAAGACATGATTCACCCTCCCATCCCCCTTGGTGCTTGCCTGTACTGAGAACCCTCACAGACGGAATGTGGACAACTTTGTGCAAATTCGAGCACGTTACACACGTCTGTGTTTTGGAAATGAACTTTAGTGCATCGTGTGCATCTTGACTGAGGCACAGATTGGATACCAAACAGGAAAAAACATAATTAACATCAGTCTTCTAATACCAATGCAAATACTCTGAATGCAGCAACCTAAACAATAAAAAGTGTTCATACGGAGCTTTCAGCAGGAAACTGACCAAGCATGTCACTTTCTCTGAAGGCTGAAATAAAAAAGAGGAGCAAATGAGACAAAAACATACAGATGACCACTGACTGGTTTAATTCCTCTGACGTAAATGAATGACACTCATGGGAAACGTGTTACAAAACTTCCTCATGCACCAGTTACAAAAGTACAAACTGAAACAAGACTCCCTGTTTCTTTCACAACACAGCTTTGGTTGAAGCTAGTTTATTTCCAGGTTTGACTGCCATTATTTTCCCTCATAATGTTTCCCAGCACCCCACAACAGCGACAGTCATGATGTGTGAACATGTGAGAGCAAGTGCTGCTTGGAAAACACATGATTACCGTAAATGGTAAGACACCCTGGAATGTTAAATGACAAAAATAAGGAAGCACGCCAGGAATTTCTTTCGCATTCAGCCGGGCTGCCGTATCGGAGCTTTCTGTGGGGTCCAATTAAGGCCATTTTATGAATTTCAGATATTGTGAGGAAGAAAATTAAACAAAAACCTGTCAGGTGATGAAAACATGGCGGTTTAAAAGCCTCCGTCAGCTCTGTCTTTCCTCAAATCTATACCAGCAGAGATGCAAAAACTTTTAATGTCCCACGCGGCCACAACAGAATCACTTATTATGTGACGCACCAGGTCTAAATAAATCGGCGTGTTTTCTTTAATGCCATTGATGTCAACTATCCATTTACAGCAGATATCACAAACCATTTCATTGTTGTTGCTTCATGTTCGTCTGTGTGACTCACAGACGGTTGCATCAGCTGTGTTTTGGTTTGCAGATTTCCTGCAATTTCTTTTAGCTATTTTGCAATTAGCTACAGTCATGGTAACGGGAAAGCACACCCTCTATCAGTTGTAAAGTTTTAAAAATCAGAAGAAAAAAGTCGTTTGCTTCCTATCAGGTCCTAAAAATTGCCATTGCATGGTCCAGATAAACTACAATACAAGGCGTTCTGACCATGAGCCATTATTTAATATACAGAAACTAAACCGAGAGGCAGAAGCAGTGTGTGAAACACTAAATGCAGCCTCACTGCTTCCATAAAAACTAAGTGGTTTAGCAGCCTGGTGCTGATAGTCAGAGGCACTCGATTAATTGATCATCAGCAAGCGATCAAACTTTGGCAGTTTGCCGGTCTGGAGCGTTCAGGTCTGTTAACACAATACCAAGAAGGAAAGACATCAGCGGAGACCTGACCAGGGTTGTGAGGTCAATCCCTGCCTGGGCTGGTTTCCTCTTATCTGTCTGTTTATATGTGTAAAAGCTACAACCAACACAGCGCTCGCTCTCACAACGTCATGCAAAGGATTGTCCTAAGAATCAGGACAGAGTAAGGGGAAAAATAAAGGCATTATTCCTGTTTAATCTGGAATAATCTACAAAAGGAGCGGACAGAAGTGGTTGCCATGGCGGAGTTTAAGTCCATCTTAAAGGAGTGAGAGAAGAACTTTTTAGTCAGTGTGACTGTTTTTAAATGTAGCTCTTAATGATCTGCTAATGCATACTATCCACACCTTTGTGCTCACTCACCTGTGTGGAATATTGTATTTGTTTTTTTTACTTGAAGTCCACTACTGTGTGGAAAAAAGCATTCGAGCGAGCGGGACGCCCCAGCAAATTCACCAGACCAGGCTGCAAACTGCAAAGAATCCGAAAGCTCCATCCCAGTCGCTACAGGCCTCAGTTAGCAAGTTAAAAGGTTAAAGGTCACAACAGCACAATTAGAAACAGATTGAAGAAGCATGGCTGGTTTGGGGTTCCGTGGGAAAAGAAGATAGCAGCACAGCTTCAATTCGCAAAGCAGCATCTGAACAAAACGACACTTCAGGAACAAATCGCGAGAGCAAAGCGGAGACGCTTGTCCACAACACAGAGCAACACGTTCGGAGAAGCTAAACACAGCACCTCATATCTGCTGTCAGCACGGTGGTGGAGGCGTGATGATTTGGTCTTGTTTTTACAGCCACAGAAACGAGGTGCCGCAGTGGTCCAGACCTCAACCGGACGGAGGTGCTGCGGTGGGACGTAAAGGTGGTTCCACAAGCTGCTGAACCACGGCGTGTCCTTAGGATGCTTCTGCATCGTGGCTTAGATTTTGTTAATTAAATAATGACACAATATAACGTGCCCAGTGTTGTTGTTGCCCATCTGGGGTTGTGTTTAAATCATTTAAATGCGATTTTTATGGCGTCCTCACGCTTAAACCGTCCGAAGGTGCATTAGTTATTAACTATTTTTAGCTAACTATTATATATAGTCGATCATTAGCTAACTATAACATTTAAGCCCTTGGAATCACTGTCCTAATAAAGCAATGACTGGCAATTTACTATTAAAAAAAGGTGTTAACAAAGGCTTTAGTCGCCTTCGTTAACACTAGAGCCTTTTAATACCAATGGCTTCATTTTCCAGCCCTGGAGGTTGCTGCTTGGTAATGATGGTGAGTAAAAAAATAAATAAAAAAAACACAAACAAAAATTAGATGATATTTTGCTTAATTTTTTTGAATAAATAACAATAAAAAAAACAGGAGTGTAGCAACCCAATAAAGGCGACCAGCTGCAACATTTCAGTTTATACCAAATTACCACTTGAACTGATGCTGGTTCTTTATTTATGGTGTAGAAGTTTAAATATTTATGTTATTGTAAATAATAAGCTTATAAAATAATACAGACGTGATTCCAACTGGAGTCTAATGTGAGTTTTTGTGCAAGTCTTTAAAACGTGTGATCATTTGACATTCTAGCGCCGTTTAAAATTAAAAGAGTTGTGTCTTGGCCTGGGGGCGATCAGCCCTAACGCACACTGCACCGCGTTAGCGAGTGCACGTTTCGTAAGCGCAGCCGCCGAGCGCGGGACAGACAGCAGCAGCAGCAGCTGTAAGTCACACAGAACAAACGGGGTCAAGAGATGCCAAAACTTTCTGACTGTAAAGCCAGGTCAGAGGTCAGCAGAGCTGCAGCACATCCAGTAAATCACCAGAGCAACGTGCTCTATTTTTGGAATGGACCGGGCCCAGAACAGCTCACATAAAAAGTGAGATTTATAATTGTTTATTTATTATTATTGATATTTATAAAGTGATTATTATTATTTGATAATCCATTAAAGAGTTTGTGCTCCGACATGCAAACGCATGGGATCGTTTCTGTGAATAGATGGAAATCAGGTAACGTCACCAAAAGCAAGTCGCCCATATTCGTGCATAGTTTGGAGAATTCGACGTGGCTTTTCTGTGATTCGCGCGCTGCATGGCATTGTTTTTAAAGGACACAACCGCACTGCTAGGGCTTCCAGTAACATCGGGAGTTTACTGGAGCTTAAGAGACATCAGTGAAATCTTTGGTTGTGGATTCAGAACTGTGCTCCAACAGCTTCCTGTAAAAAAATCATTTTGCTTTCTTCTAAACTGTCAGACTGTTGTGGGAGGATTAAGGTTCAATTTTAGTCACTATTCGGACTAAAAATGCCGCTTAAGTCCCCGTGTTGTGTTTTTTAGTCTGTAAAAAAAAAAGAAAAAAGCCTGCAGTAAATAAACTTATTCTTTCCCCAAGCTGGCTTTAAAACACCTTTTTCTTACATTACTCTGTCACAGCAGCATGGGGGTTAGTGCACTTCGGCCTCAGCTAAACACAGAAACTTGGTACAACTGTAATGTGCATTTTACATTAAAACTTGATGGTAAAGGAAAGGGTGTTTGCTGGTGGGATCACCATGCCAGCACAGCTAAAGAGTTTTGATTAACAGTTAGCGTTAGCTTAGCTACCTGCCTAGAACCTAGTGTTCAGAGCAGTCTGAAGCCTGTGGCTTATCTGAACTTCAGTATGAGCAGCGAGAACCGCTGCAGCAGAACTCTGCATACAGTTTCTGCTGTGACCAGCACATGCCAAACAGAATATTATCCATCCACACACACGTAAAACAAACCAGCGTGTGCAGCTTAATATGCATGTGACTGGGTCAGCTGGCAAGTACCTCAGAGGGCAAGTCTCTAACGCGTTTACCAAAAAGGCAGCTGATTCCTGTTGCAACTTTTTACTTTCCTTTCAGGTATGACTCATCATTGCCTCATACGTCTACCACAAGGTGACGTGTGCAAAGTTATCATGAACTGGAACGTCATAACGGTGATAATAATGGGATATTTGCTGCCTTGAAATGATCTACAGTGATCCTTTAATAAAGCGCCACCACAGTGGGCCTCGCTGCCTCTGCAAAAACTGTGCATCGTGATTTCTAGCGTAATAAAGGAGTAGTGACTGGTGTACAATGATTCCCTCACAAAGTAACCGAGAACCAGAAAACATTAAAAATGAGCAATATCCTTTAAAATACAATTGGAAAAAAAAAGAAGGATCCCACAGTAAAAAGAAAATAGATTTAGAGTAAGAAAAATGTCAAAAAACCCATAAAGCTAAAAATGTGTTCAGATTAAAGTCTATCCCATTTAGTCGTACAATAAATACACATCAAAAGGGTCGTGAGTATAAACCAGTGAGTGGAGCCGAGCGCGCGTAGCGACTACAGCGCTTTAGTGTTTGTGTATAAACTCAGACCTACAGCAGACAGAGCGTATCAGTGAGCAAAAGTGGAGACATATGGAGCCAGCACAGAGCTGCCGGCTGCCGCCCTGGGGTCATATTCTGATCCGGAACATGCCCTGACTCAGCTGAAGGCGGAACAGTCGGCAATTTGCGATGCGCAAGTTGGCACAGGCCGTTTTTGAAAGGTCGCTGGGTAACATCTGCTTGATGCGATGCCACGTCCCGGTGGTGCGGCGGAACTCCCGGATGTAGTCGAAGGCAGTGCCTGAAACCAAAGGAAGCGGGAGGTTTAAACGGGTTCAACCGCTGAACTTACTGAAAGCCCAACAGAGCTTAATTTAACGTTTTCACCCACCTGTGTCCAGGTCCCCCACCACGTAGATACTGGCTCCGATGGGCACGGCGCCGTAGACGAAGGAGGAGCTGGTCTGGATGCACAAGTTCTGGTCATCCAGGAACATCCACCTGAGGCAGAACATTTTATTTTATATTAATAATCTTAAGATTAGCCACTATGCACAAACTGTAAGGACAGCTCTGTTTATCAGTGCAACGATGTGCCTTAACTCTGCAATGCTAAAAGCTGTCATCCTATTTACACTGGAGAACAATTCTCCAGACTGGATGAGATAAATCTAGAGCTCTTTGGCCACTGAGATGCTGCTTGTGTTTGGAGAGAGAAGGGCGAGGCCGAAGAACAAAGATCACCGTCCCCACAGTGAAACACGGTGGTGGGAGTATTATGCTGTAGGGATGCTTCAGTGCTTCCGGAGCTGGGAATTTCATCGAGGTGGTATGACTCATGAAGGAAGGAAAGATATGTGAAGATTTTGAAAGAAAACTTCGGCAGCAAAAGCAGGTCTGCGTTGTTGTTTTGTCTCCCAACACAACAAGGGAATGTTATTGACTCGGCCACACAAAGACCTGATTAGAAATCTGTGGGTTCAACGGAAGAGCAAGGTCAAAGTTCGAAGACAATCAAATCTGGAGGAGCTTGAGACATTCGCCGAAGAAGAATGGGCTGGGACTGCTCAGGAGATGGCGTTTGAGACGACACGGCGGCGGATGTTGTCCAGCGGAAAAGGACGCACAGCTGACTATTTAGCATCAGGACGTCGGTTCTGTGTGCAAAGTAAAATAACTGGAGCATTCAAAATAAAACCGTTTTAAAAATAGATTTCTTGCTCTGTTTAACAGCATTTGGGAAAGCAGGGAAATATGAAGTCACCTCCAGCCGGAAGTAGCTCTTATTGCCACCCGAGCCTGGCTCGGGGCCATTACTTTACATTCATTCCTCTAAGTGCTTTGATCACCTTCGCCACCTACAGCACAGACACGTGCGCCAGTACAGCGTACGTCACTGTGGCCACGTCCTGCTTTTATGTACAGTCTGTGGTCTTAACGTTTCAGTCGGCGACTCACCTCCTCATCTCATCATGGTAGAACTCAGACTTGCAGGTCGTCATTAGTCTTTGCTCGGGGTTGTCGTTCTCTTGGCTTCTGACTCCACCGAACACGTAAAGCTCCTGACCGACGCCGCACGCCACCGAGCCAAACCTGAGCAGGACAGACATTTTGAGAGTTTAACAGCAAAGCGGGCACAACGAGGCGATTATTATGAGTTTAACAATTCATTTAAAGATAACCAGTAAACTGGGGTCATACAGGACATCGCTTCCCTTAAATGGGAGTTTTTCCTTCCCACTCTCGCCAAGTGCTCGCTCATAGTGTCGTCTTATTGTTGGTCTTTACCTTCCAACATAAAGCGCCTTGAAGTGATTATTGTTGATGTTTCACTATATGAATAAAACTGAATTGATCTGAATTGAGTAATTAATGCCATAAAAAGGATGCATGTGACAACGTACATCCTGTTAAGTCACACGGGGAAACTCGAGGACCTCTGTTGAAGAGTGCAGAAACACCGCTTCTCTCCACAACTCGAGGATTTATGGTCATCTGTTTTTAACCACTGAATAAGTTCTGCAGTTCACTTTACTGATATTCTGAGGGAAGTGGGAGACCAATGTGGTTTCAGCGCAGTGACACTGGGTTTGTGCCGTCGGTGCCTTTTAGAGCATTTGTGATGTGAGAAATAACCTAGTACTCGATCCTCATTCAACTCTGGGATGAATAAATATTTAGGTCATCTTGTCTTATATAGAGTCATTTCTGGAGCCAAATGTTGGCAGGTAAACCCATGGGTCATATCGCAGAGGCCCGGTCCACCTCTTAAAATACAATATTTAACATTGTGGAATTTCTGTGCGATGACACGGTTGTGATTGGTTGCATTTTCAGCAGATTCTGAACATACTGTGGGCAAAAAGCGCAGTTACAGCAGCGGTGCTTAAAAAGTACAGAAAAACCAACAAGGAAAGTCTGCAGACACCGACACAGATAAAAGAAAACCTCATAACGCGGCATAATGAAACTAAAACCTGTGGACAGATGAAATCCACACGAGTAGCACAGATGAGTCTAGCCCACTTGGTGTGGATTCAGCGATACCAAAGAGAAGGTGTGACACAATAAAATGTAATGCACATTGAAAACCACAATGTTGAATGTTCCTTCACAGGTTCAGCTGCGACTGCACCGTATGACTCAACAGCTACACTTGCTGAGCAAGACGCTTTGATGTTAGATAAAGTTAGTCAAACTGAAACGAAAACTTTCAGATTGGGGAGAATGACGGTGACCATAGAGCTATGTTTCATTTCCTGTTGTGCAACACAAACCAGACCAAAATAAAGCAACAGCACTGAAGTTAAATGTTAAGTGTTGCACGCAAGAGAGAGAGAAACAAACCCAAAACCAGCTGACTGCAAAGAAAAAAAATACGACAGGGCTGTGAGGAAAGACGAAGTTTAACGTTTAAGATCACAGACAGCAGAGGCTGTGCTTACCTTCGCTCTTTCAGAGGACACAGCCCCGTCCACTGCTGGGTTTTGGGGTCAAAGCATTCAACAGAGTCAAACAGCTTCCCGTAGGAGCCCCCACCTATGGCGTAGACCTTCTTATTCATAGAGGCGTAGCAGCCGACCTGAAGGAGAAGACGGAGACGATCGTACAAATCAGACGAGGTCAAAGTGTTTCTGTCACTGATTTTATGTTGTTTTGTTGTTTTCTGCTGAACTTACTGCTGAAGACAGGGTCATAACAGACCACCAACATGCATACATGAATCTAAGGCAAATCTAAGGAGATCTGTGGATCTTTGTGTTGAACCCATGTATGGATACAGCTGCCTAACCAAATCCCCAAATGCCAAACACAGACTTTAAAAAGTGTCCAGAATCGGTGGGTGACAAAACTGCAGCTCATCTTTTGTATAGAGTTTTACATTCAGTCATCAAACTGACATCCATCAGTTAGAGTCGAACTCCAGCTTGAGCAATCATTCAGTGACGCCAACCGTAGGTCCAAGCTCTCCTTGTGGTACAGCATTCCCAACTGGAATATGGGTCAAATTCCAGCCTATTCCCAAAATAGCTAAACACTATGGAGGACCACAAGAGCCACACGCATCGAAATAAAAATTTCTGTGCTTAATTAATGAATTGTAAAATAAAATCTGCATTTGTAAATTCATTCTTGAATTCCAATTTAATAAACTGATTTGAAATGCTTTTTAAGTCTTCATTTCAAAAAACATTTCCCTTTCCTGTTCGCTCAGGGATTAGCATGTGGATTAGCAGTTAGATTAACAACTTCATTTTAAAAATCCTGCTGCTATTCAAATTAGCCACACCGTGGGATGTAAGGAGCTCTCTGATTGGTCAGACAGCTGCCCGCTTTATTCACTACGCGCACACTTTAGGCGCCACAGTGCGCAATGCACACTGTTGGAGAAGTATTTATGACCTGGTATATTTGCTGGATCGATAGCTAGCTAGTGCTTGTAATATAGATTTTAATGAGTCAGCACAAGCCAAAGGTTAAAAACTTCAGTCAAGTA
>VUQR01025884.1:17257-48811 GCA_015108515.1 Hemichromis elongatus | reverse complement strand
ACACCAAGAGTAAGCGGGAATTCATGACAATGTTTTTCAGAGTGATGAAACCTGCAGCATCACAAACTAGCGCAAAAAAAAAAGAAGAAAAAAAAAAGACTTGAACACAGAGTGTGGACCCGACGCATCAGAATCAGTGACAGGTTGGCTTTCTCACCCGACAGCATATACACAGACACGCCGCCAAGGCTGAAAGCAGACATCTCACTGATTCTGATGCGTCCAGTCCACACTCTGTGTTTACGTCTTTGTGTGGAATTCCTTTATATGCTCTCATTTGGTTTTAGCTGTTTGGTTTAACCAGCTTTAACCTGAGATTCTGGCGTTTCTGGCAAAATACATTTATATTTAAAAGTCAATTCAGGATTTAATGAATTGATGTTGCTTTATTCAAGCTACTCACCTCTCTCTATCCACCTGCACTTTCAAACGTACACATGTGAAGGCCTACAGGAATATCTGGACCATGGACAATCAGAGAGGTCCCGCCCCTGACTATCTCTGATTGGTTTAGTCCACAATATGGGCATAGCGTCTGTTGAGACTTTCAGAGTTGCGGAGACTTTTTTTTTTGGTACTGAATGGCTGGTTGCACCGGTGCGACCTAGGATTCTTTTTGTTGCACCATTGAGAAATTTGATCGCATTCTAGAGACCTGAAAAGGTCAATGACAGCTTTAGATACTGCAGGTACATTTCTGGAGGTTGGAAAATCACTTTCAGACACTGAGTATTTGCTCTTTGATTAAACATGCGACTTTTTTCAAGTGATAAAAAGCCTCCGGTTTGGACATTAAAGTTAATGTCTGGTAAGAGACTATGCTGGAAACATTGTTATCATATACAGAAGTGGTAATAAAATAAACAGAGCAAATAAATGATGCATCATTTCCTTTATAGCATTAGTCCTGTGTGTGTGTGTTTATGTGTGTGTGTCCCCTTCACACCAGCCTATAAACCATTTAGCTGTTTAAAGCATCCTGGAACAGGAGGCTATTATTAGCCATGTGGCTACAGCAGGCTTGTGCACAGAAGTGCTGCTTCTTAGCGCTAACAGCACGCTAAGACACCAACACCGACAGAAGCGATTTTACCAGCTTATTTCAGCCAACGATAAGCTGAGATAAACAGGACAAAACCCAGAGCTGCAGAAACTGACACAAACTTAATAATCAAAACCTGCACAAAGCTACTGACCATGGCGGTCTGAGCAAAACAGCTGCTGCTAATCTATTGATCACTTTTTCTGTTATTTACCTGTTGATGACTATCAGAAGAAAACCATGGACCTAGGACACACTAGCAGATTGAATGTTGATGTTAAAACTGAATCCATCAGATTTGTGTTCTTCTTGAACTCCACTAAAGCAGCTTCACATTTATTTAAAAGTTATGTTGGTGTGGTTTATCCACTTTCTTTAATCTCTGATTAAATCCTGATTGACTGCCTCCCACAAACATAGGGTCTGACAGGAGAAAGAGAGAGGAGCGCTTTTCTTCAGCTCAGCAGACTGCTCCATTGTCAGTTCCAGGTGTATTATATTGTAAAGTAAAGAAATATCCCACCTGTGGGACTAATAAAGGTTATCTTATCTTATCTCCAATGGTAGGATGACTGCCTGTGAGCAAGCACTTGGTGATGGTGGAAAGAAGGAACTCCCTTTGAACAGGAAGATGCTGTTGGAGGAGTAGCCATCAACCCTGATTTGTTGGAGGTATAACGAGAAAAGAGGAGGACCACACACAGTAAAGGGGAAATAAACTACTCTGATGTACTCAAATGACCGGATTAGTGACATCCTGTCTTTGTGACATCACACAGAGCCAAGAGCAAATAAACAAATCAAAACTAGAGCATTTTAGAGCAACCTGAATGACTTCAGCGTGCTACTATTGTTGTTAAAAACCTTCAAAGGTACCTTGGTTTTCACTTTTTCTATCATCATTATTAACCCGCCCTCTCTCTCCAGTTCATCCTCTGTGCTGACAGGCTACTGTGTCTCACCTGCATTCATATAAAGTCAATTAGGGTGGAACATGGCTTGCTCTCTCCCTCGCTCCCTGATGTGTGCAGGGTTCTTGATCTTTTGCTTCTTCTGTTTGTTTTTCCAGGCGGTTCTTTAAAAGCTTTTGTATAATTAAGTGCTTACCAGAATTGTAGCAGCACTGTGGCGTCAAGTATTAAAATAAGAAAAAGCATAATTGGCTCAGTTTGAAGAAAAAAACGTTTGTATTTTGGTAAAAGAAAACACTGTTTGAGGAGTACTATTTTTTTCTAAACATATTTAGTTTGTGTAGTTTGGAGAAAACTAAATGAGAAGACTACTTAAAAGTTCATCTAAACACAGCCTAAAGTTTTAACGATTCTGAGATCAGCTCAGTAGGTCAAGAGGAAAGAGTGCAGATTCTTAAGCCTGATATCCACTGTATGTACACAACAATGACAAAGAAGTGAAAATAACATATGATGAAGCAGTGTGCAGCCATACCGTCAAATGATGGTGGTTACTGTTGCGAAGTGGCGGCAGGGCGGAGGGCGATGTGGCCTGAGAGCCGCTGTGACCGGGAGAGTAGACCAGCTCGCCCGTTTTGCCTGAAAGAGAGTAAGAAAAAAGATGACTATGTGAAAGCTTTCTTATTGTCGCTTGAACCAGTCTAGCTTGGACAGAAAACAAACAAACAAAAAAAAAAACAAAAACAGAAAAAAAAGCTGAAAGATGGTTTCTTAATTTTTGTGTTTTAACCTCAGGAAGAAGCCAGGGATTGTTTTAAGTTATAGATGTGAAACCTGGTAAGTTACACAACCTTTATCAGGCAGTATCTCAAAAATGACAACTAAATCTGTGGTTTTAAGATTTTTTTTAGACCGACTCTGCAGACTCTGTCTAAGAAGATAAAATGAGGAATGGAAAGAATAGATAAACCTCCAGTTAATCCAACAGCACGGGAGCTGCAATTATTTTTAAAAAAAATCTTTAAACAATAACTGTAAGCGTTCTCCAGAGAAAGCTTCCCATATGTGAAGTTCTGCTGATTTTTATGTTTTTCCACCGTTTTTGCAAGAAAGGTTACAGATTGTGGCAAACTTCATTGTTTACTTACTTATTTTTAAATCTGAATTAGCTCAGTTTTGATCATTTTCTTGACACAATGTCAGTAAGTAGCCAGAAAGTTTCAAACATCCAAGTCTGACCTGTGCTGATTGGCACCAGCAGTCTGGAGGTGAACAGTTCAGTGACTATGACTACATCCAATACATCCAGCCTCATTAGCTCCCTCACCAGTGTTGTCATGTCTCGCCATCTGATGCACTTTACGACACACAAAAAAAAACACTATACACCTGACCTGTACACCTTTTACCTAGTTAGACATGCTGATAAAACTCAAAGAGCTTAATGCCCCAGTTCTTGATTTAAAAGAAAGTTATCTGCACTTGATAAGAACTGTAAGAATAAACTTAACTCTTAATCTTGTTAATTTGCTGGAACAAGAAAAATCTGGTTCACCAGCTTTTGTCTGTGATGCTGTAGTTTTTGATCTCATGTATTTTTCCTGTTTGTATTGTACTCTAAATGTGACCAATGTGTAAAAACTTTGTGTTGACACATACACAAAAATGCACATGCCAAAAATAGATTCTAAACCTGTGGGAAACACTGCAGTCTGTACAGTACATGAAGTAGCTGAAACCTAAGCAGCACAGTCAACGAGTTGTTTACATGCAGACTGGTAGCTAACTGGACTGACCCAGGCCAAAGCAATCCTGTTCATTCTGGAGTCAGTCCTACAGATTTGATCGGTCTAAGGAGGATGAAGGTTTTAATTTAGCTTCGTAATCTCCAACACAGTGCCTACCTCTCTGCCTCTCCCTCTGCAGCTTCACCTTCTTAAATAGCAACATGACGACAGCAACACCACACACAGGTCAGAGGTCACAGCGGACAAATATCTTAACTGAAGAGCTAAAAGTTTAACAGCCTCTAAGTGATAAAGAGTGTTGGACTTTAAACAACACTCCTATCAGCTTCTGCTGCTGTCAGTGGTTCACGGCCCGACTCAGAGTGACGACGTAAAAAAGGAGAAGCAGGAAATCAAAACTCAGCAACCAGCAGAGAAACTTAAGAGCCGCTTCAGAGTGAGCAAAGCAGTCACTTTCACATCACTTTTAAAGGGAACCAGTGATATAAGTAAGAGCAGGCCAAATATTACCACATACTAATGCACAGGATTAATAAACAGAGCTCAAACAGCTCCAACCTGAATGCCCGGAAACTGTGACGGGACTCGAAGGAGTTTAGAGGGCAAAGGTGGCTGACAACAGTCATAGTTTTAATGTTTTCTCTGCCATGCCACTTTGGGACATTGACAGAAAAACGTGAATAACAAATTAAAACAAACCACAAAGAGAAGTTCAGCAGCTGACTCTTCTCGCCTCACACAGCCAATCAGATTGTGTTTCAGGAGGTTACAGACACAAACACCTACAGCACAGATGGACGTTGGCCAGGATACTTCCATGTGCTGTCTGGGAAATATCACCGGTGGAGACTCAACTTTCTCAGGATAAAATATTTTTAAAGCCTCATTCTGAAGTAAAATCAGCATTTATCAGATTTCACAAGTAAAGTTAGTTTCAATAAAAACAACCAAAACTCTGTTTTAGATGGCTCATCAGTGAGGTACCTCACCGACTGTATCAAGTCGTGCATGTGAGCCTATTTCTGTAATAATTCAATCATCAGGAGAATCAGAAGACTCCAGATCATTAAAATATTTTCGGAACAGCAGGAAATAAAAATCTGAATCTTCAGTTGACTCGTCATGGAAACAATAAATAGATAAACAAAGAGAACCCTTGCAGGACACCGTCCAGCGGCTTCCTGTGTCAGTGCAAGTTGAAGCAGACAGATGGTCCATACTGATGCTCTCCGCCTCTAATCCAAACTCAATCCCACTAATGAGGATGACACGGAGGGCGAGGTAAAACCACACCGACAAACCCAAGAAGACATGCCACAGGACGCCGAACGACTGCATGACAAAGTTGGAGACTGGACTACTTCTGTTAGTCCAAAACTAAAACTTTTATGTCACACTGGGGGGGGGGGGAAGCTGTCATCTTTGCCTATTTGCTCACATTTTATTAGAAAAACTTAAATAAATAAATACTTAAGTCAGACTCATGGATAGAAAAAAAAAAAGCACATCATTGCAAGCAGACATTTTTCTGGAGACCACAACAACTGACTGTACTGACAGCAGCGAGTAGTGGAAACCCCCAAACCAACTGCAAATCATCTGATTATCAGAACACATCAGTGTAACAAGGAAAAGATCTCCGGTTCAATCCCAGGAGGAGACGCAGATCCATTTTGGTCTGTGTCCTGAAGGACATCCAGTGGAAAAACATCAGACCTTTAGTGAATAAGGGAGCAAAGTAGAGCAGGTTTAAAATGTGCTGATGTACCACTTCTCTTCCTTTCTTTAGAGCAACATGTTTCACTCATGACAGGTAACCAATCAGCTTGCAGAAATGTACACGGTCTGAAAAAGCTCCAGAAAATGAACAAAGCTGCTGTTTGAAGCCAAAGGTGCTAATAAACATGACATCCTGTCTGTTTGAGTCACAACAACATGTCAGTAATGGCAAACTTGCCTGACGGTAATGTTACACTAAAAATACTCAAGGAATGCACCTTATTGTGGAGACGGCAGTGACTCCCTGAAGTGTCTCAAATTTTAACAACCTGTTCTGACTGACAGACCAGCCCCTCTGGCAGACACACCCAACCTGAAGAAATACCTGCGATGGCTACCCTTTGCCTCCTGCTACAAGCATCTGTGGTATCAATTTGAACAAGTTCAAGGCGTCATCACGACCAGAGAAAGGGGGCACAATGGCTAAAGCTACGCTAATAAAAAGAATTGAAGGTCATGCCAATGGCTAAGATAGCAGGCAGCCACAGGAAACTACTCAAAATCTAAGATTTGTTTCTTAGTGAAAAATGAAAGTGCTTTAACACTACTGTTACGGTTGACTTTTTTTTTTTTTTTTTTAAGAAGAAGTCTATCATGTAAAAGCGCCAGATTCAGCCATATTTATCACATCTGGCTATTAAAATATAACAACAGGAAATGTGCAAAAGAAAACAGAACAGCAACAACCAGGCATGAGAAAAACAGTACAGAACACATAAAAGGCATTTCATCATGGAGAAACAATAGAGCAAAGACAGCCTTTACTGCTCATGACACAGCATGTAAACAAACACATATATATACACCTCACTGGGAAAACTTGTTTTTCCTGCATATAACCATTTTTGACATCCACCAAAGAGACTATGAATTTTACCCAAAGGAAAATCACCACAACTGTGTTTAAAAATCAACTTTTATTTAGACGGTTTAATTTAGTTTAGCTGCAGTTCACTGTAATAAACTTGGTAAACTTTTTAATAAAAAATATTTTTTCCACTCTGAATGTTGACAATTACGGATTGTAATATCTAGTCCTTTTACTGATCGAATGTTGACAATTAGATTTAATATTGAATTCCATTGCATTTTTGTTATGAGTATCTGATCACGAATAACCTGTGTCTCTGTCAGGCCTGAAGAAACACAAATCAGCTGACTCATGATCTTTACTACGACTCTTAATTAATAGATTTGAAAGAAGCTTAAAGTCCTTGCTTTAGTCAGAAAAATAAAATTATCAGCCAATAAAAGCAATAAAAAGCAGAACAAAAACCTCCAGAGCAGCTCGGATTATAACTCGGACCATCCAATGTCCTGCTGGGCTCTTACCCCTTCATCAGCTCTGCAGGGCCTCCCGCAACACATACTGATAGTGTAACAGGGATCTGTACTGGAAGGCGCACACAGCCTCCCTCGCTGCGAGCCCGATAAATGCATGCTACCGGAGTGGAACAGCAGCGCATGAATGCAAACTCAACACCGAGCTGGAAATGCCAGAGAGCTGGCAAACATGCTTGGCATGCTGCTCAACCAGTCTAGTGGGAAAGTCAGCGCTGTTACGCTCAGTAATGTCACAAACTAGCAGAGGTGCTGGAGTTACAAAAGAGGTGGGTAAAAAAACTATGAAGCTCCCAAAGTCACAGCATGCTGTCCCTCAGAGGGTCCTGTAGACGACTCACTGACATTTAGTTGAACTTCTACACCATTCCCAACTTCTAACAATGTAAAAATAGAGAGTGAAGCATCATAAAAATAACAAAAATTCATGTGTATGACAGACTCACATGGCTGGGTGTTAATGACACCCAAATTTAGCACCACATACAGCTGTGGAGTCAAATTGAAACCCTCCTTAAATGAAGTAAATTGATTTGCTCAGTTTTGAAGCTGCTGATCGGTTGTTAGGGCTCTGGTCGGGCAATCCACTAACGCCGAGGTGTCAAACATGAAGCCTGGGGACCAAAAGTGCTCAGCCAAATGGTCCAACGGGACCTGGGTGGCTTTATAAAGTGTACAAACTGCAGTGAAGTCCTTAATCACTTGTATGTTTTTAGCAACACATGCTGATGTTCTATTGGTGATGTGCTAACATTACTACACAGGAGGGTAAACAAACTGTTTCAATCATGAAGATCTAAACTGACACATACTGCTCTTGTTCAGTAACACATGTGAAGACTTTTTAAACTGTAATCCATCCAAACTCGACTTTTGAAGAGCGACGACTCAACCGAGAGCTGGACTAGAGTATCTACCCATCTGATCATGAGGCAGGTATGTGCTGGGTGTTCATGTTTCTGTTTAATTATGGAAATCGGTGCCATCATCATATTTATTCAGGCTGCCTTCCTTTTCAACGTTTCACTTCCCTTTCAGCAGCATCTTTTTATTTTAAAGCAACAAATTCAGCCACATTTTCACTGTTAGGACTGATTTCTGGGTAAAACCCAACAGCACTCCCATTAATATTAGAAATTTCACAAAAAGCCTATTTTTGCCCTTTAGAAGTCAAAAATAGTCACTTTACGGCACAGGCACAGC
The DNA here is from genome assembly GCA_015108515.1 of Hemichromis elongatus. Classification (NCBI taxonomy): domain Eukaryota; kingdom Metazoa; phylum Chordata; class Actinopteri; order Cichliformes; family Cichlidae; genus Hemichromis; species Hemichromis elongatus. The sequence goes on along the minus strand of VUQR01025884.1, from coordinate 40,787 downwards.
TGAATAAATGTCACACTCAGGTAAACAAAGATAAGGACAGGGAAACTGGGAAACCTCATGTTAAGAAACAAGAATTAAGAGATTAAAATATGACCATTTCAGTAGCAGTGCATTCAAATGGAAAATGAGAACAAATCAGCCAGATGACATCCAAACTTTTCCATTTCAGAATCACTGTTAATTAGCAGCATCTGGTAAAAACTCACATTAGCGATGTTTGTCGATCTATTTGCGAGAGTGATGATCAGCACTGCTTGTAAACAAGCAGCCATAATGTTTTCAAAGACAGAAACTCTCAAAATGTGGATGATCTGATAACCAGGCACCATCTGCTTTGACACAGATAACCGAGAGTCACAAACTCCGCCCTCCTCTCAAAAGCACCTTTTAAAACCCCGTGTGCTGTTATGGCAGAGCCAGTTTAACCGACATTTGTCAGCATGCAGCGTCAACATTACGATATCCACCCTGTGCTTGTTGGTGTACAGCAAGAAATTGGGACACAGATCTGGATGGTGCATGAACCGGCACAAACTGCCAGCACACAGCGGGAAACAGACTCTGATTCAAGCAGCTAATGAACTGATTATAAAGCAGATGGTTAGACTAGGTTGAGGGATGAGCAGGGAAAGTTTGCTACGAGAGTTTAAATGACAAAAACATGACTGATCACTGACTAATTATACTCTGTATCAGTCACCGTCTGAACTTTATTACTGACAGCACAATGCTGGCTGTGAGCAAATGACAGCAATAATATCAGAGCTATGTTACATCTGGCTGCCTGCCTCTGTTTACATCACTGTAACTGAATACAGCAATGTGCAATCGAACTCAACTGCAATGCCTTAGTTCCTAAAGATAGCATGATACATTGCAAAGCATATACTTCATGCTACTACACATAACGCCCTTACATTATCCACAAGGCAAGCATCAAATAAACTTGGCACAACTGCCTGACATACAGGTTGCTGGATAAATATATCTTTAGATAAATTGCATCTTCATCTTGTTGCATGTTGAAGCTCTACTTGGAACCTTGTTAAGATCCAACCATACAAAATAAGATTTTTTTTTGCCATTTTTAAAATGGTCTTAAACTTTTGATCAGGACTGTGGTTTGTGTATGTGATACTCTTAAACATGGATTATTACAGATTGGTCTGACTTATTAATGCTAAAAAAAAATTGAAAAAAAACTTTTCTATCTAATCTAGATTAAGTGAAGGCCAAGCAATGGTTAAGACTTAACTGCATATTACAGATGAAATAAAGGCCCAAAAATATATTTCACACTTGATCAAATTTCTTATGATTAGCCAAATGTACCATTTTTTTTGAGTAATCAGGTGTCAGTAAGTTTTGTCGAGTTTTCCTGAGTTGATTTTCTAACTGGAAAGGTGCTTTAATGTGAAATGTTTTTGCCTGAAATTTTTTTTTTCTGATCATTACAATGCCACATGGACGAAAATTAAACCAATAGATTAGTGTCAAAAACGGTAGCTCTTTTAGCTATATAGATACTTTATTCATCTCACAAGGATTCTTTTGTCTTGCACTAGCAGTATGACAAAGAGTCAAAATAGTATGATCTACAATACACGACAATAAACAACACAGACAAAATAAAATTGCCACAGTTGACCTGGCTGGTAAGGGCCTTATACTATGAGAGACTGTAGAAATTGTTAGGTTTACAATGGTGACAAAAAAACAAAGAAAAGTAAAAACGAAGTTAAAGGTGTAATTTTTTACTTTAAAGGTAAACCTCCAAATATGGTTTGTGTCACATTTTTTAGCTTTACTGCTTTTCAGTGTTTTAGCAGCTGGATGACTTTTGTACATGAGTCAATTCATTTCCATTGAAACTGTGAAAGCAGCAATCACAAGTTTTTTGGTCACTAGTCGGGGGAATCCATGTCTTTTACCCTAGTGACAGGTGAGTTTCCAGGGGACCTGTGTGACTGACTTCTGCAATCATTTTCCCAACGATTGCTATAAACCTCCACAAATTACTCAAAACTGTTATTTTCATTTTCCACCCCACAACTATTGTGATCGAGGACTTATTCACTTGATTTTACGCTGTTCCCTTAATTATCCTACATCTAGGATGGTAGATAAGTTAAGTCACATGGCTAGTGGTCAAGTGTCTCCAAACAATCAATAAGCAAAACATAAAGCCTGTTTTCCCAGTAAACCCAGTAACCCTGATTATCACCTTGATAACCAAGCTAGTTACTATGCTTATGCTTATGTTGAACAACTCCCTAGCTAACCCCTCCTGTGGCTTCCTTTAGCTTTTACACCCATGTGTGTATATTTAAGGCCCATTTTTAACTAGCTAAAATCAGACTACCATTTTATATCACAGTGAATTGGTATCTCGCTAACCAGGCTAGCTAACAACTTCCTAGCTCATCCCCACGTTTGACAAATCCCAAATTCACCAAACAAACTTATACACACCACAGGATAGACACCTCCAACTTTTTTTTTTTAATATATCAATATAAACAGATTTTCCATTAGCAAAAGTTAGAACTCTATTTAATATCATGATGCTAACAAGCGCTAACATCAACTAACAAGTCATTAGTATTTTTAAATGCCTTTTCAGCATCCTATTTAACAAGACAGTAAACTGTACATATAATAAATTTTGTCCAAATACAGTCATGTCCTTAAAAAAACAAAAAACTTTAAAGTAGTAAAGTCTTTAAAGTAGCTAACATAATAGCTAACAATGCTAACAATTGCCAACTCTGCCCCACATCCGGTTTCAAGAAAACCTCAAAATGGCCAAAGCTGTGGCTTTAAAACTGCGACTGTCTATATCCAGCATTTCCAAAAGTCATCAAATACACCATCCAAAATTAGCCCACCAGTGTAAATAACGGTGTTAAAGCTTCAAAACAATCACTATGGCTAACCTTCAGGCTTCAAAACAGCAGTCTACGCACAAATGGATGGCTACGCCCTTTAATCTGTTTATACCATATGTAATTTCTGCTGTGTTTCCTCATACTAACAGCATTAATTCAATGCTAATATACTAGTCAGGATCCTCATTCAAAGCGAAACTGCCTCCAACCATCAAAGTATTTATTTACATTAAATGTATGATTAAAAAATAAACCAAACTCAATCATCAAACCTCTGTAGAGCGATTAAATCCCATTTTAATGGTTCAAACAGAGAAACCAGGAGTGTATGGAGAGTTCCAGGCTAGCACAAAGCCACTGAATCCTTATTTGAATATAAAGGCAGAATATCACCTGTAAGGGTAAGAGTAAGGCTGTCAAGCTCCTTAAATAAGATGTTTGGAATTGACGGGGGGGAAACCATGCCTTTAATTTGGAGCAGACCAACTGACCTCTGACCGAAGCTTTATTTCTGTCTGTGGAGCCGGAGGCCAAGAATTACCCAGCAACGGAAAACACGCAAAACACACAGAAACCAGCAAAGCTAACATAACACACAGGACACCGAGGAGCAGGTCGGTGACAAAGGCAGCTCGGCAAGTATTGACGGAGAGCAGGAGGAGGAATAACCGGAGCAGGGAGACTCTGTGGGAAAAGCTCCTGCTGCTGTCACTTCTCATCTGTCCGCTAAAAATAAACCTGACAGACTGAGCTGCTTTTCCTTCCTTCACTTCTCCCGCTGTCAGCCCAGCTAGCGCCCAGCTTTTATGCTTAATTTAATGAGCACAGAGCGAAAAAGGCGAGCCTAGAGGGCTGCTCCTGCTGGGTCCACTTAGCTAGCACAGCTCCCAGCCCTCCCCGCTCTGCTCCTCCGTGTCACACTCACTGCCTGCCGTTAAAGAGAGCCGGAAAAACACCGGCGCGTCTCCTCAACTGTGGCCAGGCTCAGGTGCCTTCTGCCGTATACAGAGGGTATGCTCACCCGTCGGAAGGACCGAGGTTCCGGGCTTCTTGGTTAACATGGCGGCCGCTCCTCTCCTCTGGACGAAACTGTGCAGGACGCCTCCTCTTCCTCCATTAGCCACCCCTCCTCTTCCTCTACCTACTCCTCCCACTTCTCCTCCTCTCTCTAATCCTCCCTTCACTCCTTCAAACCCCAAATAAATGAAATGCCTCCGCACATCCATCACTTCATTTAAATATTAAATAAATAAATAATAATAATAATAATATTAATAATAATAATAAATAAATAAATTTTAATAATTATAAAATGTACTGTTAAATCAAGGATATATTTTACAATAGTAGTAGTAGTAATAATCATAATGATGATACTTATCTTTCATTATATACATGTTAAAACCTTTATTTAATTAACCTAATAAAATATATAAATGACTGTTATTTCTTCTTTTTATCATCATTACTATTATTAAAAAATCTATTTTTTAACGTCTTGATGAATTTTGAATGATCCAGGTAAGTAAATCTCCAAAGGTTGATTCTGTTCTTCTGGACGTGGCGTTTTCAGTGGGAGAAACCTTTCGTCACACATCCAAGTCAGTACATTTGCATAATGACTGAAGCCCACTGAATGAACAATGGGCTGTGAAGTCAGTTTCTTTATCATGATTATGCAAATGATCATTTTATTAACATTTATGGTTTATGTATTATGTATATTAAAAAAATAAACAACTTGTGTTCAGAACTATGTTTTGGGTTTGTTTTTGTTTTTTTAATTTTTGGTTTCAATTAGTATTATTAGTATTATTTTTCGTAAACATAAAAAAAATCTAAATTCCTGAGAGTTTGGTGCAGTATTTTAGCTGTTACTAGGCCAGACCTCTGATCTTATTTGGACTTTACCTTTCACATCTGCTCCAGTTGTTCCTTCTGCCCCTGGTACTCTCTCTCTCTCTCTCTGTGGCAACAGTTTTTCCAGTGTATTATGAAGCATACAGCATAAGTGTAATGTTCTCCTATTTGAAGTTGTGTATAATCTATATTATTGGTAGGTATAGTTTATGAGATATATTTTGCATGTTATTGTATGATACTTTCATTTTAAATAAGTGTCTATGTTACACCTGCACAATCTGCTGCAGGTCTGTCATAAAAGACAGTGACAGAAATGTGCGATATTACTGGTGTAAGCAGAACATTAGAAACAAATCCAAAAATAGTCTTGGTCAGATTATGAGATAGTGGGAACAGCACTCTTTGTGGTCATCTTTTTTTTTTTTTAAAAAATGGTTCTGCCTTTTTGGAGTCATTCTGTAGTTTGTAACAACCCCTTTGAGTCTTTGCACCCAGTTTGCACCTATTCATGTACATTCATGTGCAGCTTTAAACAGAGGTTATAAATAGACCAGGGAAAAAGCACCAGGGCAGTGAATATCAGTAAATGTGATCATGTACTCACCAAGTAAGTCTGAGCCACTTGGGGGTTTTTTTTGCCGTAATTCCCAAAAAGCTGTCAGTGATGCTGAAGAGAGCAACGCTCTTCATCATCCGCAGTTTTCCATATGAGGACATCATCACTTTACAGGCTGTGTGTGTTTATGAAGCTGCTTGGAGACCAAAAACATGTTTACATGACCGACAAAGAGAGGTTTGTTGCTGCTGCTTCTGGGCAGTGTTGTGTATACAATATAGTTTGTTCAGGCTCTACGCGCATGTGTGTGTGCATGTGTGATCTCAGGTTTCATGGCTTTTAGTTAAATTACACAGTTAAGCATGCTTGTGTGATACATGGACACACACAATAGGTCAGTTCAGGAGACTGGGACGACGCCTAGAATATTCTCAATGTTAAAAAATCATTTTGGTCAAAAATGGTGAAAGACAGCCATCACAGCACCCTGAAAACATACAAGATGATGTTCACACATTACTATATCAGACATCCATGAAAAAGCAAATATTCATATTTCATTGTTAAAAATAACCTTTTAGATAAATGTTCTGCACACTGACTTTACTAGTTTTGACTAAGTCTTGCTAATCAGGTCGTGATCCCAGACTCATTCACCAAAAACTTTCCCCTAGCAGAGCAGTATCAGTTACCATCAATGAATTGAAGATTGAACTTCCAGAAGAATGATTATAAAACACGTTTTTGAAGGAAAGCCAACACTGCTAACCATTCATTAGAAATGGAAGTGAATATGGATCATTCAAAATAACTGTCCAAATAAGCGCCCGTATTTGTTCCAAGATGACTGTTGAGTGATGTGAGTCACTTCCAGAGTGATTTGTTTAGATCAGGGGTGTCGCACTTCAGGCCTCGAGAGCCGGTGTCCTGCAGGTTTTAGATCTCACCCTGTTTCAACACACCTAAATCAAATGATTAGGTCATTACCAGGCTTCTGGAGAACTTCAAAACATGTTGAGGAGGTAATTTAGCCATGAATCAGCTGTGTTAGATCAAGGACACATCTAAAACTTGCAGGACACCGGCCCTCAAGGCCTGGAGTTTGACACCTGTGGTTTAGATTGAAGTAGATCTCCTAATTACCTGTCATACACTTGTAAAATAAATAAATATAAAATAAATTAATTGTGAATCCTTGAGTGATTTGAGAAGGTTTGCATTAACACAATACAACTTATATCCTATTCTTGAGAATAGAGAATAATTTTATTTTCTTTTTAAACTTAAAATATAAGTCATTGCTACTTAAGAGACAATAAGAGAAAGAGGGGTGTCAAACTCCAGTCCTCGTGTCCTGAAACCTTTCCATCTGTCCCTGGTGCAACATACCTGAATAAAATTCGGAGGTCATTAACAAGACTATAGAACTTGACTGCAAGATGAGGTGGCATGCACCCTCTAACCCCACTCAAGTAAATTTAAGTAAATCTAAGTGTTTGGAAAAAATATACTTTTACTGCTTGATGTTCATTCACTCATGAGCTGCTGTAACATGAATCAAATGGCTGAATTGCCACCTCAGCATGCAATCAAGTTCAAGAGTCTGGCTAATATCTACTAAATTTTCAGGTGTGTTGCAGCAAGGACACATGTAAAGGTTTCAGGACACCGGCCCTCAAGGACTTGAGTTTGACACCTGAGGGAAACCTAGTAAAGGATGCCACTGTAAAATAAATTATTCTTATGGCTGTTAGAGCCACCTCTGTTAGGGGTAAAACATGTGCACAGGTAATGGTAACGTTTAGAAACAGAGAAAATAGCTAAATATTTAAGAAATGCAGCGTGAATCTGTGGAGCTCCTTAGCCAACGCGTGGCTGCCATCTAGTGGTAAGGCTCTTATTGTAAAGGTGAGAGCTGACCGGAAACCACGGCCTCACTGTGATCGCGGGCGGCAGCTTCAAACGAATCCATCATGGCGGAGGGAAAGGGGTACTTTAGCTGCAGCTTTCTGCAGGTTTTGAAGGATTTAGAGAGCAAGCAGAACCAGCTAGTTCCGGAGAGACTACAGCAGGGTCGCGGCAGAGGACGGCCAAGTCTCAAGGGACCGAAAAGAAGACAGACCGGCGGCAGGGGGTGGCCGAGATCAGAACCCCCAAACCAGAGGCAGTGTGGCGGGAATGAGCCCCGGTAAATTCCACAGCCCCCCCCCCCCCTCCCCTTTTTTAACAGTTTATTTACTATTGAATTAAATGTTTAATGTATATTTTTTTTCTTCATTTTTAACTAGATGTCCAGAAGAACCGGCAGACAAGAGAAAAACAGAATATCCCAAAGTGAGGTCCTCTGTTTTCAAAGAAAACTTGGTTGAAAGGTAAGCTAACCAGTGTTGGGCAAGTTACTTTGGAAAAGTAAATAGCTATAGTTACTTTTTAAAGAAGTAACCGAGTTACAATATTATAAAAGGAACTAATTACTAGGAAAAGTAACTATTTCGTTACTTTAAAACATGTTTAATCTTCTGGTCCAGGGTATAAATGGCCTTTTAGCTACATTTGATTTTACCTCTACATTTCACCTTTATAAACTATTTATCTTGCCATTTTTGGCATCATTCTTTTCAGCACAATGTCACATGTCTGAATTTGCAGTTTTTCATGTTGACATTCTGTATTAACACCTTTTGTTTTAAAGTTGGACTAAACACCTAAAATTCAAGTAGGAAAAAATATTTTTTACAGTAACAACCAGCAAACATGTTTAAAAAAATCATTTTCATAACTTGAAATGCAAATATAAATTGTACATTTTAAAAACCACCTGCTCTTATATAACTATCATTAGCTTATAGGTAGAACTGTTATGTGCTTTAAATTTGCAGATTGCCTCGGAGTTTAATAAACTCAGCCGTCTGCTCCTTGCTATCTAAAATGTAACAGGACATTGGAATAAATTCTTGACCATCTCACACTTCTGTTCAATAATTATTTTTTTTTTTACATTTAATTAGCTGTGTGAAAACTATAACTCTAATCTCAGCCAAACCGATTTACTTGGGAACAAATAAAATACTGTAACAAAAAAACAAACATTTTAAAGTTCTAAAGCTCTAAGTGACTTATATATCATGTTTAACCTGAGTAGCGAAAACGACGCTGCTCTCATGGCTCTAGTGACCCTTGAACCCCCAGCTAGCTATCGAGCTGGTGAGTAAGACGTCTCCGAAAACATAGGAGCACTTTGCATATATGTGATGTCTTGATCAAATCGAACAGATATTTGAAGTTTACACAGCTATATTCTCGCCTGAAAATATCCTAAAAGTTTATTTTGTGACACAGAAAGAGTAATAAGGGTAATATTAAAACTAAGTAGCTAGCGCCATTGTTGGAAACTAGAATTGGCTGAGCCGCGCTATGAATTCCAGAATAGGTTGGGCCACGAAGGATACACCCAACTCATCCTTCAAATGTGGGGAAAAAGAGGACGCATTTGGTGGAGTCCTGAAATTTGGACAGCCTTCATCGCGTCACAGTAACATAATTGGCCTTCAAATGCTGCCACCAAAGGATGCGGCCCCAGAATTTAGACACAGGTACGATACCGGAGACTGCTTCTTTTTCTTCTTTGGCATTAAAAGGCAACTGGCATCATTGTAGATGCATTGCTGCCATCTTCTTTTTCAGTCTGTTATTGCACTCTTAAATACTACTACTTATTCCTGCGTCTTTTAGGATCTTACAAAGCTTCAAACGATGCGTCGACTATTAAATTCGCCGTTGACGATTTTGATAGTCGTCCTAATTGTGACTAGTCTACTAATCGTGGCAGCCCTAGTTAACATAGCATCTTGTTGCTCTCTCATCTTAAATTGGTCATGTGATTGGTTTACCATGCCTTCTTTATTCTTCCTCAGACAAACGGCAGTATTTGTGCAATTGTTTTGCCCCCCTAGCTCCTAGTAAGCTGAACACGGCTTAAATTGTCTGTGTGTTGAAAAATAATAATGCGTCTGCATCACATTTTCTTATTAGTAACAGTAACAGCGTAATTTGTAAGTAATTTGTTAATTACTAGTTACTAAAAAAAAGTAACGCTGTTATTTTTAACACCATTATTCCCATCACTGAGGCTAACATTGATTCCAATGGCAAAGATGGAATCAATACTGTTGATATTTGGATCAATCTGCCCACTCTAAGGCTGAACAAATTTCCAGGATATTTGTACTGTGACTACTGCAAAATCATGCATTATATGGCTTCTTTAAAAGGTACAGGTAAATTTTAGCCACCTGCACAAAAATCCTAAATTTCTGAGGCCTCACTGTGTTTTATGCTCATCTTTTCTCCAGGTTACCGTCTGAGATTCTGTTCAAGATTCTGTTGTACCTGGACGTTTCCTCACTGTTCTGCGTTAGCCATGTCAGCAAGCTCTTCTACCAGCTCGCCAGTGATGAGTAAGACGAAGCACACCTGCATAGCCTCGCATGGGATGGCTTAAACAGTAAATCCTGAATTTCATAGCCCCGGAATCCCATCAGTAGCTGCATCTGAGTTTAGTTTTCATTAAATGAGTGGACTTTGTTAAATATGCAGGGCTCTAACTATGAAGCAGCTTAATTTCATGACATCAAAACCTGCTGAGCTACAACATGAACACACAGCCTAGAAACACTTGAAGTAAAAACCCTGCAGTCAGCAGGTGGTGGGATTCATCTACCCACCAGGTGATGAGATTAGAAGCTGCTGCTCAAACTGCAGAAACAAGCAAAAGAGATTTTTTTTCCTCTGCAGTGACATGTGGTACAGGATCTACATGTCAGAGTTTGGGTGGAAACCGAAGGCGGCGGACAACGTGGTGGTGAAGGAGGAGCCGGCAGAGGATCGATCGACAGGCCGCTGGAAGAGGATGTACTTCAGGATGGTGGCTGGGCGAGAGATGCACAAGTGGAGGAGAATGCTGAGAGACATCAGCCCACACACCGGCCTGCCCCAGCTGACTGAGTGGATGCTCAGGTACAAGCTGCTACCTCTCCAGGTTGTCCTAAAAGTGCATTTTGTTTTATTTTCTTTATTTGAGGCTCTGAGTTGGATTGATGCCTGTGTGACCCATAGCTGGATAAATGGTTGTTTCAATCACTAAAATGGTTGCTGGTTGAACTACGGGACGGCCCGTGTTTCCTGTCTGTAATACAGAGTTAATCACTGGGTTTTTTCAGGAACCTGAATGTGACCTGGGAGCTGACGCTGTGCACTCAGTGGGGTCAGGTGCTTGTGCTGGAGCAGAGCCGAGCGTACTTCTTCCAGTCTTCCGTGATCGTCTGCTGGAGTAGAGGCAGCTTCCCGTCCTACCAACACATCAGCAGCATCCAGCTGTACGGAGTCAGGAAGGAGCTGGCCAAGAAGTAAGATGGCAACAGACCTCTGTTTCTGTGTTATTCTCTGTACTTAATCTACAGTCCCTGCATTATCAGGGATTGTAACATCTAGTCCTTTTACTGAATCAATAAGAAACTGTAACCCAGGGCTGCTTTACACAAAAAAAGTATGTGTCAGTGAGCAGGCAGCATTCAGAGGTCCACAAACAGGGTTGTGGACCTCTGGTGATGATGAGATGGCATACCCACCCATATTAAGACGCAGACCGACCATGTTCCAGAGTAATGACAGACCATCATCTAAAATAGCAACAGTGAGCTGAATTCATCGAGTCAGACGTCTGCAGGAAATTTATCCAAATTCACAAAAAGTGAAAACTGATACTCAACACTCTCATGGAAGCAATGCTTCATGTTAATGTTAAATTTTTTCTGTTCTTTAAATGACTTCACTTTGTTTATTTGGTTTATTTATCACTGTTGTGTGAGTGTATAGTGCTTGTAATACCTTTACTTAAAGTAGTTATTTATTGAGGACTAATTTCCGTTGTGGGATAAAATAAAAAGTATTCATCCTTTTGAATTTGCTTTTTAATTATTAAATTAGATACTCAGATCATGTGTGCTCTCTTCCTCCAGGCTTCCGTGGCGCTCTCTGATTTTTAACCTGGATATGGAGACCCATCCGTATGAGTTCATCAGCAAAGACAGACAGATCAGACTTGCCTGCTTGTCGCCGGGCGTGCTCATTGGCATCTGGAAGGTAAATATTTAGCAGAAATTTTTAAAGGACCATAAAAACATTTCTATGGATCTGGAATTTTAAATGCAGGTGTTGTAAGGTTGGACGCACACTCCACAATCTATTTAACATCACAGGGAATTTCTGTGTATTTTAAATGCAATGAAAATAACAAAATTTTGAAGTAGTTTTTCTGCAGTGAAACCTCTAATTCAGTAACATTCACTTGTATGGTTCTATTAGAATGCAATGAAAAATAAAAGTAAAAAGCTTCTGTGTGTGTAGGGTCGGGACAGTTTGGCCTTCATCATGATCAGCCTCCACTTCCACAGGCTGGTGGAGAAGAGTCTGCTGGGATCTCCCGTATGGTAAGTTTAAGGAAATGGTCCTGCTTTAAAACGGAGGCCAGCATAAGTACCCTGGCTTTCCTGTGATGTCAAATAATATTTACAATAAATGGGCCTCATTTAAATTTGTGATTTACAAAAAAAACTAAACTTTTACATCTGTCATGAGTTTAAGAGAAACTTTATTTGTTTAATATTCAGTCTTGTGTTAATAATGCTCAATTGTCCCTTTCTGCAGCCCATACCCTGAACCTTTGGACCCGCCCCCTTTGGATAACTCAGACCCTAAATTTGGTCTCCACGGCTACACTCTGCACTTTGTTCTGCACAACATCAGCACCCAGATCGTGTCAAGATACTTTCGCCAGCTGTCCTGCAGCACAAGTAATCATGGAGTGATGAGATTACATTTCCTGTTAAGCAGGGAGTCCGTATACTGTCTGTGCCACAATTTGTAAGGAGATTTCACAAAAGAGCAAATATAACATTTTTATTTTTATTTTTTTTAATTAAAACGATCCAAGAAACTGAACTTGAGACTCAGATCTTAGGATTTACACTCATTTCTGTTTCCTTACATTTGCAATGTGTTGAGTTATACATTTGACTTATTCTTATAATGTAAGGTAAAGACTAGAGGTGGGCCCCCATACTGTCTGTCGATTTTTTTTTTTTGTTTTTTTTTAAACCAGCTGTTTTTCCACCTTGTGTAACCACATCTGTAACTTCCATCCTGTCACATGGAGTGCAGATAGTCACACTCATTGATTCACATTATGGAAACAAACTGAGGAGTAAGTGAAAAAGTTTATAATCACCAACACTCTCTGGCCTGTGGTCAGTTCAACAGGGACTTGCAGAGCTGAAGGTCATCAGCAGGACTAACCTGTCCCAGCACCGATCGCTGTCTGGAAGCATCCGGCTGCCCTGGAAGAGGGAGGAGCTGGAAGGCTCAGTGGAGGTACAGCCGTATGACACACAAGATTCAGATTTATAGTGCTGTGAAAAATGCTGTGCAAGCTCTTGAGCTACCTCTTTCCTTTGTATTCTGAAAGAAAATGTGAAATGGGTGCAGTGAATTATAAAAACACAAACATAGCTTAAAATACAGTAAATTTCTAACCAGCTGGAGAGTCGATATTTGGCATAAGCACATCTTGAGCTCTCTGAGCAGCTTTCTAAAGATTTCTTTAAGTATCTTCAGGAACAGTTCTACAGGCTTCTCGAAGGACATTCAAAGCTCTTCTTTGGATGTTTCTGTCGTTTGTTTGGTTCTCTCTCAGGATGATTCCACATTGCTTCAACAATGTTAAGGTCTGGGTTCTGAGGAAGCTGTCTGTTTTTCTATCGGGTACGCTTTCACTGTGATGGAAGTGTACTCTGGATCATTGTCATGCTCATTACCGGTCAGATATTTTCCAGATGGTTCTGCATGGTTTATCAAACCAACAGTGTTTTTCTGCTTTTTTTTGTGCTTTTTAAAGACAACTTTCAGATGCTGCCAGCTGTTTTTAACCATCAGCCATAAAAGGCTCATGGTGTGTCTGATTGCAGGCTGAGGGGTAGCCCGGTGGCTGCCAGTTTTTTTTTTTTTGTTTGTTTTTTGTTTTGTTTTGTTTTGTTTTAAGGCTATCATTATCTTCCGCTTGTCCAGTTTGCTCACTTTTTTTTTTCAACCCACACTGCACATCATGATTTATTTTTTCAATTTTTTTGGCTAATAGCTCTTTGTGAATCACCTTGTTGGTGCAAAAATACAGTTTTATTTCAGTCTGTTATGGGTTTTTTTTCATAGTTTCATAGATTTAACTAAAGAAATGGGAACAAATGCTATTTTTCTGCGACCAGCTGCTGGCAACAAAGAGCCTAAAGGTACAATAAATAGTTTCCTTGCTGAGGTGTATGTAGAGAACACTGCTTCAACCTGTGAGCTTGAATGATTCACAGGCCGGTGTGAAGTGCCCTAACAAAGGAAAAACCTTATTACGACACATTACAAAGAAATGAGAGATGGCTCAAGATTTCTGCACAGTACAGACAAAGAAGCCAAATATGTGCAGAGGTGTTTTACACATTAGATGTCTGACTTTAAGCTGCAGTTAAAGTTAGATGTGTTGCGTTGTGTGATGTCGGTGTGAATAACTAAGTGCGTGGTGACGTCACGCTCTGACTTGGTCTTCAGAACTGCTGCATCATGACGTTGACCCTGCTGCACGGGTTCCAGAGACCCTTCTGGTGCGTCAGCGCCCCTGTTACCATCTCTATGGTGAAGAAGGAGTCGTCGGACTACAGCGGCACAGACTTCCTGATGGTGTACCGCAGCGCTGAGGGGCAGGTGAAGATGAATTTGGTCTGGCTGAAGGAGCAGCAGCAGTTCTTCCTCATCAGCCTCACACTCTACATCTCCATCCTCAAAGTCAACGCACACTTCAGCACCAAGTACAAAAGCTGAACTGGTCCAGTTTCACAAGTTTGTCTGGTGTCGATTAAAAGATAAAAGTTTAGTTTTAATTTAAGAGATTCTGGTGTTATTTTATTTATTGAGATTGCTAATGCTTTTGTTCTGAACTTTGGTTTGATGTGAGAGGATCTCATGTTTAAAATAAGCTGTTCATTTATTTCAGTGGACTTGATTTTTCATCTTTGAGAAGCAGTTTGCAGATTAAATATAATTTTACATTAAAACCTTCTGTCATGTGTTCCCCTTTGATTTGATCCTAAATGACTGAAACTGGGAATTATGGATCCCAGTCAGTGGAAGAAAAGCATGAGGAAAAACTCTGAAGGACTGAGGACAGGTCGAGTTCAGCCAGATAATCCAGAGGTCATATCTGAATCAGTCCAGCTCGTTTTTCTTTTGCTTCAGACTTCTTTAAGTGCAATAAACCTAAAGGGTTGGCCTGTGAAACCAGTCAGATGGACATATGAATATAAATGTGTGAAGAACTCGCTAAAGATCCGTACAAAAAGCTGGTGCTGGAGATGTGATGTACCTTCTGACCTCCACGTCTTCATTATTCAGTAATTGTCATTGAAGGCTTGACTTCTGGGATAAGTACGTAAGTCACTCTGATTTCTTCATTTCCTCAAGAGGTCAAAAGTTTGGCCTTAACTGCATTTCACGAACTAGAAAAAGCTTTTCCTGGTTTCACGGTAAAGCACGAGGCTTTCTGGATCTTGCTTCAGCAGGTGCTCGTGTCACATCTTCCTGCTTCCTCGGTTTATTAACGCTGTCAGGAGGCAGAGTAGAGCATGCAGAAAACCCCTCAGACTGATTGAATTGTGGTGTCTGTATGCCTCTGCATCCAGTCTGTGCAGCAGAGTTCACAACAGAAGGCTGATGAATTACTAATATTTTTAATTTAATTGCTCTTCAGTAAGCTCCATAATGTTCATGATCTTAGGTGAGAGAAGAAAACTGAAAGAATAAGAGCACAAAACAAACATTGCAGCAACTTAAAAGCAGAAATGATCTTTAAAGGAAATTTCAACAAAATAAGAAAAGAGGTTTTCAGTTATAAGTTTGAATAAATTACCTGCAGACGTCCGACTCCAACTTCAGTCACATAACTCGCACATGCTGTGATCGGCCAAAAGGTGGCACTGTCCTCAAACTTCAACTAGGCTGGACTTTTACATGGAGTGTGTGTGACGTTTTAAATGTGGAAGAACAGAAAACTGGCTGTGTCAGTTTAACAAGTTCAGAGTCTGAAACAGTTATTAAACTTTTATATTTTTACATTTTAATTGAAATGCTTTTATATTTTCTCAAAGCTTGAGTTTTTATTAATATGTTTTTTAACACCTAGTTTTAGTTAATGATAACAAGCTGGGCTTAAATAAATAATGAATACAGGACAGGAAGTGACTCGGACGCATTATAAAGTTATTTGTCGGTGAGCGACACATGGTGGTGTTAAATGGAGACCTCTTAGCTTTTGTTGGCAGACATGACCCTTAAACATCGAAGCACAAGTCCTAAAAACTTTTAGTGGACTGAAAGTTCAGAGAGATGGCTATGGAAGAGGATTAGGACCACCAGGAAAAAAAAGTGGGAACATCTTTTTTTTTCTTTTCCAGAATTCTGAGAAAAAAAATTTTTTTCTGGTGGCCCTAATCCTCTTCCCCAGATAGAGGATCTGTGAAACTTCATGTATAAACAAACGCCACTGCAGAGCCCGTTTGTGTACACGATAGAAAATAATGATGTACTGAGGCCACGCTCTGTTACACTGGCTGCTCAAAATACAGTTTCAGAGACGAGTCTCAGGTTTACCCATAAAATAAACAAAAATCTCACAGGCTCTGTGCAGGTCCAACAAACTGCAGCACTCTTCATTTTCTTTCACAGGTGACGTGTTTGTTTACGGTGATAAGGTGACGATACAGCTCATCCAGGAAGTGCTTTCAGAGCTTCAGTTTTTCCACATTTTGTTGTGTTTAAACTTTACTCTGTGTTTTATTATTAATAAATGACACTCACGCAGACTTTTTTTCCATGTTGTCATTTTGGGGTATTGTCTGGAGAATACTGAGGTGAAAAAGGCAAAATGTGGAACAACTGAAGCACTGCAAATAGTAGTGAAGGAAAACAGCCAAGAAGAGTGACGTAGTTTGTTAGACGTGATTTCTGTCCCATCCACTGAAATCTGCAGGATTTTCCGACCTAATAGAGAGCAGAGCACACACAAGGCCAGTCTTGAAGTTCAGCTGTTGTTTTAATGCAACATGAAGTCATTAAAAACGTTCAGTGTTTGTTTTTTGATGTTTACAACTTCTACTTTTTCAACCCCTTTTGTAAATATCTGAATCAGAACAAGTGAACTCGGTTGGTTTGCTGGCTGTTACACCCCAGTCGAGGGGTACAGGAACGTAGCATAAGTTAAGAAGGAAGTGACCCTGCCCTGGTCCCCAAACCATACACAGAGAAACCAAATGTTTAAATTTAACGGTGGTTTATTTGGTCTACACTGAAAATGAGCTCTGGGGTGAACAAAGGCCAAAACAACAAACAAAACAAGCTAAGCCAGGAGAGGAGGCGCAACCTAAACCCTATGTGAAAGACACACACAACACCTAACTCCCTAACTAAAATGAACAGGAGAAAACAGTACCAGAAAATAATAAGGCAGCCCACCCCTTCTGTCTCAGTGTCTATTTACAATATACTATTTACAAGTGAAGACTAATTTACACACTATATACAAGCTTAGTAACTCTGAGGAACCGCACACGGATAACATAAGGTTTGAGAGCCAGGGTCAGGTCCTGCAGCTGCTGTCAGTCGCCACCCCTTGACTGCTGGGAAGGAGTCTTTTAAAAACAGCCACCTGATGAGGGGACCAATCAGCTGCCGCCGCCAACTCTCCAATCAGGAAGGACCTTAAAGATACAGCACAACAAAAAGACAGACAGCCCAGGGCCGTAACACTGGGACTGAGACCATTTTTTAAAGTGACGTTTGAGTGACTCAAAAGTACCTGTAGCATTATTTTGTATCCGCAATAAACCAGCGTGTGTGTTTATTGCTAAGTTTAAAAAGCTTGGTGTTGTCTTCTATCTGAGGGCTGTGTGATACCTTCTTGACAAGCAGAAATGTGAAAAACCTTCAGCTTTGATAGGCTTGAATAAAAAGTTTAGATTTAAAATCAGCTTTAAAATCATCTCGGCTCTTTTCGAGAAATCTTCCATTGGGGTCGTCTTCAGCTCATCACATGTCACTTCCTCCAGAATGTTTGAAAGAGGATAGTTAATCATTTAATTTTCACATTAGTGAAATCTTACAAGAAAATAAATGGGTTTTTTTCAATGACTGTTCATGCTTATTAAAATTCAGGTTTGATCCCTTTTGTCAAATTGCAGATAAGGTGATGCATTTCTAGAAATCTGCAAACAATGACTGCAAGCTTTGGTAATAATGGAGTATTAATTTAAAATGTGCTTTTTAACATGTTAGTATTTGTCTTTAGGCCTTAACATTGGACCATTTATTTTTACAGTAAAACATCCTTGTTGCCTTTAAAGGCAGTAAAGAACATTATAATGGAGTTTTTCTTTGTAACACACACTGTATACATTTATAGCAGTTAGCTGTGCAGCTTTAGAGTCACAGCTCTAAAGTCAGTACAATAAATAATACATATTTAGGGTTTGACAGTTTTAAAGTAACAAGTACATAAAAGTTAAGCTCAGGAGCATCTCATTAACACTGTGTTCAGTACAAACTAGTGCTGATGTTCTCAGAGATGCTCTGTGCTTTTTTGTTGACACATGACTGCCAGTCTAATGTTTACCAGACATTTTTCATCCAAACACATCCCCATGAAGCCTTTGTCAGTCAGATATTTTCCAGGTGATATTAAATGATGGATAAAAATCTGACTGTACTTTTCTGAGATCATAATTGTGTTCTTCAACACCACCAGCAAGAAATCATAATAAAGCCTCTGCAGTTTTACAGATACAGACACTCACTGTTGCACCTCCCTCCTGGCCTCCTCCGAACATACTGACAATAATGTAGGTCAATAAATTTCAAATATATTTTTGTGACTTCATCAGACCTGCTGTCACTGATTTTCAGTCCGGTTCTTATGTAATTCAGTGAATTAAGTCAGAGTGAAAACGGTCTAAAATGGTCCAGTGTAGGGACTGGAAATGCAGCCAATGTCTGAAAAAAAAAATGCTTTGAGAGACCTTCGAAAAGCTGGAGAACTACTATTCGAAACATACCACTTTAAAGAATCCGGAGAAAATCTGACTCCTGGGAGGCAAAATCCTATATCCTGTTCACCTCACAAAATAAAGCTCACTCTCCGCATCTACATCGGTGCCTGTGTTTGGGTCCTTACCTCACCTCCACATGGCCTGCTTCGCCATCCGTGACAGACGCAACACTTTTGCACAGCACTGAACACCAAATATGTGTCATCTGTCCAACAGCTCAAGCTTGACTCAAACTGGGCCATGCAGCAGGTCAACAACCACGAGCAAAACAGCTGATCTCCAACTGAATCACTGAAATGCTGCTGCAGGACCCTCAAGCAATGCTGTGAACAAGAGGGGTCCAAAATTCCTCCACAGTGTTGTGAGACGCTGCTGAAGTCACACAGTAAACCTTTTCTGCAGGTAGTTAGTGCTACAGCTGCTGAATCATGCTGTGGTTTTTCAAAGCCCTGCAGAGTCCTGTAAGAACATATTTCATCAAAAATGGAAATGAAGCCCTGCTAAATGCCTAAAATGATTAAAATCTGCAGTTTGAAAACACAAACCGGAGACTTGAACCTCACTTTGGAGATAAAGGCTCAGATAATTCTGTTAACTTTCTAAGTCATGGCGGTTAACTGCAGTAGACGAGACCTACCTGTCAAAAAAGGTTTGGAAAGAAATCATTGACAACAGGTCATTGGTACTCCAAATAAAATAACAGAAAACTGATGGGTTTTTTTGCATTTATAAGAGAAAAATTTGTATTTAAAAAAAAAAAAGAATGTTAACAAAAAGCTTCACTTTTGAAATTACAGGAGAGTCTGGACAATGAGCTATCAGGTCTTTTTTTTTTTTTGTAAATTTACACAAATCAGCAACCATTTTAAACATTCTTAAACAAAAAAAATGTTATTGTCCGAAGTTTTACCAGATATAATGACTATGGGGACACTTTAGAAACCTTTTTCTGGTCCGCCGACCAACTTTCACATGATTTTGGAAGGATCTTGTCAAATATGTGCATATTTTTGAGACCTGGGTCATTCAGATTTTAGGATATTTTTTTTTTCTGTTGCTCCTCTCGAGCAGAAGATGGAATGACCCAAAAGCAATATTTCATTACCCTGTAGAAAAACCTGTATTAATGTAAGTTTCTAAACTAGTGTAAAGGTTTCTATGTTCTTTGATACTATCAAAAATTCAAACCATGTCTGCTCTATTTTGCAAAAAAAAGAGGATTAAAAAGTATGCGATAGTTGATGGTGAAAGACTCGCTTCGATGAGACCACACAGTGGAAATGTAGAAAAACCACACCTGCATTTAGATTATTTTATCTCCTGCTAGCTGTGTGCAAAGTTAAAACAGTTACTTTCTCAGTTTAGATCCTCACACTCGACATGCAGGTAAAACACGACTGCCAGAGGGAGGGGATGTTTGAAAAATGACCATCTTTGTGAAAAATAAGACCCTCAGGCCTGAAAACATCCCCCCTCTCTCTCTCTCTCTGACACAGATTGTTTGGGAAGGTTTTGCTTTTCTAGAATTGAGAGCAAATCCTGAACTTTTAGAGTAAAATATGACACAGAAGATCATGTGCACTGGTCACCAGCATGGTCTTAAATAAGGTCAGGCCAAATTTACGCGTTCAACCATGTAAATGAATACCGAGAATTAATCTGACAGGGAACGTCATACTGAGCGTAAAACGTTGGCCCGCCTGTGACACCTTCCACAAGATCACACCTGAGGCTCGTACATCAGGGTGTCAAACTCTTTTTGAGCCACACGCAGACCTTACCTCGGGTTATAATTGTGTTAATACTTATTTTCAGTAAGCGTTATTCACTTAGACTTTAGTAATTACTGAGAAACATTCCTCTTCTTAAGCACCTTATTTCATTTCATATTTCTCAGTCTAAAGGCTGAACTGTTTACTCCTGACGATGCAATAAACATTTCAAACAGCCCCATATGACACCATCTGTTTAATGACTGGAGTCATAATCTTGACGCTGCTGCATGACATGGGGTCAGTGAAGGGATGATTACATTTTTGTGCAGTTCAGCAGGCCAGACTGGAAACTATAAAAACTACAAACTACATTAACTTCTGGACACTCCAATCAGGTCAAGAGTGAACCACTCGAAGGTTGGCTCAGGGTTTGGTTGGACTTGGTTAGATTCACCTTTCAAGCCAAGTCTGTCGCATTCATCTGGACCTTCTGATTTCACATGTCCATCTAGGTGTGCTAAATAAATAAATAAAGGACTCAGTGGTAACCAGGTGGAGAAGCTGAAGACTCTATGATGAGTCTCATGCGGATGAATGGATAATTGATTAGATGTGATTGACAGGACAGATGATGAGCGGGGTGGCGTTTTGGCCACCATGAAGAGTCCCGGGGCTGAAGAAAGGGTGGAGTTTCTCTTTGAAGGAGCAGTCAGTGTAACAATGAATGAGTTTTGTGGATTCGGCATTATAAAAGGAGACCGAACGATTCTCATAATCCACAAACACTCCCACTTTCCTTGGCTGAGAGTCCACACTAAGATGGACACCTGAGGCTTTGTACTTCTCTCCTGCCCTTAAACATATTGTCCAGAAGCCGTCCTCAGGCCTCACTTTGATTGATCCTTTCCTCTTTATGGACTCTTTAGCGACACCTAAATCCCAGGAAGTCTTCTCCTTAACCTGAACTTCATAGTAAAAGCTTTCTGAATGGAAGCTCTGCTTTCCCATAACATTAATAACACAGTCAAATCTTTCTGGGTTGTCTAGGAGAGTTTGTTTTACGCCACCACAGTGAACTTGCTTCCTGTCCTCTGACAGGATGAGGTTGGGATGTGCTGTATCTGGGTCCAGCGTCACATCCACTGCAAACTGCTGGAGCCTGTTCAGCTCTGTCTTGGTGAGAAACATCTCCATGTCTTTGCTGAGTTTTTCCTTCAGCTGAGTCACGGTGCTTATGACAGTTTCTTTGTAAGACGGCTGAGGGAACCTGGCTTCTGTCATCGTCTTGTTTGTAGAAAAGAAGCCTGACAGGAAGTCACATGGGTCTTTGTCAAGCTGCTCAGCCTCTGCGCTCCTCTTGGTCAGCTCAGAGATTTCCTGCTCCAGCTGCTGGATTAATCTTCCAGCCCGTTTCTGTGACATTATCTGCTTTTTGTCGATCTCTCCGATGAGTTTATCCAGACTGCTCTGGACCGAGGCCACTAGAGCTTGAAACGCCCTCACACAGTCTGAAGTCTGTCTCTCTGCAGACTTCCTGCTGAGCTCTGCTGTGTGTCTGACTTCACAGATCTTCATCTGCCTCTCCTTGATCATCAGATCAATTTGGACTTTCATCTCCCTCAGTTTGGCGCTCCTTCTCCCATCCTCACATGGGAGTGCTGCAGAGATCTTGAGGTCTAAAACAAGCCAAAGCAGGAAAAGCTGTAAACAACTTTTTCAGGGAGGATTTTCTCGAGTTGTATTAAATGCAATCATTCATGCAACTAATGTGAACCTTTATTTTTCAGCTCTTTATATTTTTACCTTCCTTTAACTTGTTTGTCAAATCCTGCACCAGATCATTCCTGCTGATCTTCTGTAAGATCTTTAAGGTTATTTGCAGAGCTCCTGAGCAGTGGTATTTTTGCACCATCAGATCAATCGTATCTTGCCTATCAGCTTTTTCCAGTCGAGCCTCTGCAATGGCTGGAGAACTGTTTTTCATGTCCGGCTCCTTCAGGAACCATTTAAAGTTCTTAAACTGTTCAGCTGTCAGACGCTCAAGAGTGTGCCAAAGTTCTTCTTTAGTAGACGTCATCGTGGCTTCCTGATAAACCAAAGAGCATAAAAAGATGGGATGTTCATGTAAGTATTATTCTTGTATGAATATGAGCTGCACTCAGTGATAAAAGCTTCTTCTTGTGACTTTGTGTGTTTGCATACTTTAAATAAATATTAGAGCAGTTAAGACCTACAATGATTCAGTTTGTTTGATTATGTCCCAAGTTTAAGTTTTGCAGTGTTAACAGCCCTCTGGATTCTTAATGAAAGCAGCAGTGAGGTAAATGAGCAAAGGTTTGGGTGTTTTTTTTCCAAAAAAAAGAAAAAAAAAAAGAAGAAAATCATTTCTGTTGGGCTCTGTGAGACGAGCCCTGACATGCTGAGTCTCAGAGAATCCAGATTATGTTACAGTTACTTACAGTTTACTCTCCTGCCCGCTTCTTACACTTCAAATACACACCCTGAAAAATGTCAGTACGACGTCACTCCGGACTGTCCAATGAGCTGCGCTTCATTTAACGGTAACTCAGGTTGTTACACTCCACGTGTCAGACATGTACGGGCAGACCAGACTGCACTATAAGAGTGCAGGAGCAGGAAGGACAGCATGTCAGCAAGTGAGGAACATCTGGTAAATCCTGCAGATATTTTCTAAAAAATAAGAAAACACTCAATGAGAAGACAAAAAATGAAACAATAATATAAATATTTCATTAAAGAATGCAGCTTAAAATGACCCCCAGTTCTTTTGACAATGCATATCCTCTCTAGACAAACTTTGGAGAAGAGTTAGATGGACCTTCAGTAAAGGGAGGTGGTCAGGGTGACTGAAGGGCTCAGAAGAGCATTACTGAATAAAATGATGGGAAAAACAAAACTAAGGCAAAACAGCCAGAGAAGTGGAGAGGTGATGCAGAGCTGTTCACAGATTTTTCAACTATCTTTGTTTTATTTTAAATGCTTACATTATTTTCTTTGCACTCAGAAACAAGTCTCACGTGTTTCCCGAGAATCTTTCCTTCAGATTCGATGGCCTTCTGACTTTGGTCTTCACTTCACCTCACAGATTTTCAGTGGGGGTGAGTGGGGACGCTCTTCTTCGGGTTGTACTTCTCTTGCTTCTCTCTTAAAAAAAACAAAAAACACACAAAAAAAAAAACATAAGAGGTGTCTCTCTAACCAAAGAACTCTACTTTCATCATATCAGATCAACGTGCTCGCTTCTAGCGTGAATAATCTGTCTCCAGGGTGTTCTTAGCACACTTTAGTCTCTTC